>CM069067.1:10347500-10455000 GCA_035220775.1 Malus fusca | reverse complement strand
TCTTCTGCCATCACTTATTTAGATTTTTCATATGATAGACAAAAGAGAAGGATTTTCCTTTTGCATTTTACTGAACTATAACAAACTGGTTAATTGCTAATAGATCCCCTCGCGACCCTTTTTTGGATTTAGATTATGAAAGTAAAGGTTTTTTTGACATAGAATACATCTTAACCATGCATTCATCTGTATGTTTGATTAAATATAGATTTTTTCCTTTTCAAATTGTAACATCCCACATGGCGGAGTGGATCCTGTAAGCCTTATATGTATATTCCCATCTCTACCTAGCACGAGGCCTTTTGGGAGCTCACTGGCTTCGGGTTCCATTGAAACTCCAAAGTTAAGCGAGTTCGCGCAAGAGCAATCCCAGGATGGGTGACCCACTGGGAAGTTCTCGTGTGAGTTCCCAGAAACAAAACCGTGAGGGCATGGTCGGGGTCCAAAGCGGACAATATTGTGCTACGGCGGAGTCGAGCCCGGGATGTGGTGGGGGCCCGGGCCGGGATATGACACAAACTGTCGTTGTCAATTGTGTAGGGATTGTTTGAATTGCTTGGTTATCTTGGGGGTTTTCTTCATTTGAAAAGTTAAATCAAATTGAAAATAATAAATTATTTTTGACAAGTTGGTGCTTTCTTACATCCCATTATATCTATTTGTTCCCTCCTAATCTCTAAAAAAATGTCCTTAATTTTATTTATTGTATCATACATGAAAAATGGAAAGAGAATATGAGATGGTATTAAAGAAGACATTGCAAAGCATCTGTCTACTTGATTCAAATACCACAACCTTAGTTATTGTTTAGGTGAGGTGCTTTATTTATATAAAAATCTTTATGTCTGAAATATCTTAGGCATTGTGTCAGCAACTTAAGATGATTGTAAAACAGTACATGGAGCCTTGATGTCTTTTGCTTTACTCGCATATTTGTTTCATTGCAATTAAACTTGCATGGACAAATTTATGCCAAGGAAAGGTCACATGCTCTTAAACCCTTCCCCTCTTCTGTCATTAGTTAAACGATCTCTTCGTATGATTTTTTTTTTAATTTAAAATTTTTGATCTGTGTCTATTCCTTCTAATCTTATCCACCATGTATCCCCTCTGTCTTTGTCCATATTCTTCTTAGTGAGTCAATGATGGGCGGTGCAAATTTTTTTAATGAAAATTTTGATGGATGAAATTGGTCTATGTAAAAAAAAGGAGATTTTGGGTTTGATTTGTTGAGAACCTGTATAAAAGGGAAATTGATTTGAGACAGAGAAGAGAAGATGACGTGTAAGGACGTGTGCTTAATATTTTCCATGAGTAACACTCTCTTTACATTTCATAAAGACCATTCAGTCAATTTGAGTAAGGGTTTTGTTCAATTCAATTTCATTAGTTTGATCTTAATTCAGTGAATAAATTTTCTTTCATAGTTCAATCAATTTGTTTCATTTTTTTATTTGGATTTTGAAAGTCAGTAAAGTTTCTGTTTGTTAGCTTGCTGCAATTATTGAACTTATGTCGCTACTATATTTGTTTCCTCCTATTTTGTCTTCTGCATTATGTCTATGTAGAACTACCATTTGGATCCAACTTTCATGTATATTTTTGTAGCATCTACACATGATCAGAACGTCTTCAGCTTCTATGAGGACGAGCAACATTGTAATGGATTCGAAGAAGTATTGACACGATATGGAGACATCATTCCCCATCTTTGACTCGCAGGTATTGCGGCCTCTAGCCACCGTAAGGGTTAATCTATATCTTTTTTGTTTCTTATTGCAGGACCTACATCTTTTGCACCAACTATTGAGATGACCATGACAAAAATAGAAACCTCACCTTCCATTTCCCTCAAAACAACTTCCATTTTGAATTGCAACCTTCAGTTGAACCGCTGCTCAGTTCTCTCAGAACATCTTCTGAAAACCGCAAATTTGGTGCACATTCAAAGAAAATCTTAATCCTAGAAAAGGTTGGGTTTCTTGTTGAGTTTTTTGGCCGATTTCACGTTGGTCATTTTTTTTATGAATATTATGTCTTTAGAATTGTAAATTTTCCAAATGGGTTTTCTGTGCAAATTTTGTCTTGGTGATTTTAGGGGGCGGGGGTTTTGTTTCCATGAGGAGATCAGCTTGCTGGTGATAAGGATATGCAACAGCAGAGGTGGTATGATGATGCATCTGCTTTTGATAATAAATGCGAGGAAATTGACTGGTGATTAACAATATTACCATTTATATGTCTTCAGTTGTTCTTATTGAAAGTATTTAGTTGAATTCTACTATTTACAGCGAACCATGTAAACAATGATATATAATTTTGAGAGGAGAGATTTAACGACATTACTATGTTTATAGTTCGATTCAATGATGCAAACTTTTAATTTCCTTTGCAGTTACTTTTATATCAAGATATTGCACTCTTCTTTCAATCGAGCAGCATCGCGCGGGCATTCATTGATAGTTTTAACTATTGGTGAATACAATTTAAGAGTTTTATTGTAAATTAGAAGTATAATACTAAGTTTATCAATACATATATATTTAATCCTAAATTATTTAGAGAGGGTGAAAGTAGACCTGGCAATTTCTTACAGGACCAGTTAACACGACACGAAAATAATGGGTTTCGGGTCAACACGATAACTAATCGGGTCATTATCGAGTCACACGATAATAACCCGTTAATAACGGGTCCTTAACAGGTTTACACGAGAGTGACACACGGGTAACCTGTTTCGACACAATAAGAAAAAAGTTATTTTGATGATTTTAATTTTTTAAACTACAAAAAAAAAACTTACTATAAAATACAATATGTTGTAGGCCTATTTGATTGAACGATCTAGGGTTTAGAGAGAGAGGGGGCCGACCACTATTAGAGAGAAGAGAGATTGATTTAATTGTGAGGTGTGTTTGATTTACCTCATTGTGCCTTTATTTATAGTAGTAGGAAGGGTAAAACCTTTCCCTTTAAGATTACAATATTTAATAGGTAATCTAACCCTAATAGGAATATAAGATACATTCCTAGATTCCCTAGGATTTACACAATCACATTCCTATTCTAAATATGACTGCAACATTCCCCCTTGAGTGTGTAAATACTCAACAAACCATCGCATTAGATCTTCAGCAGATAAGGTAGAATAGTTGATGAAGTCATCGGCACAACGGGTGATCGCGAGTCTCAAATTTAAGTGAAGTATGCATTTGTTGTAAAACTCACAAAATCTCGCTATGGTAAAACCCAAGGCATAGGGAAAACCCAAAGACTAAGGAGAAAAGTGAGAAGTATGCATAATGTCTAAAAACGAACGTCAAACTGGACGAAGGTAGTAAACTCAACAGAGTATGATCATCCCAGGATGGGTGCCTCATTAAAACCTCGTTAGTTAGCAAAAACCCAATGAGAAAAATGCTCCTAATCATAGGAAAAAGAGTACATTAAGATCATGTGAGTATGCTTCTAGATACTCCCCTGAGCTAGACATAACTTCTAAATAAGAGAACTACAAGTGATTCAACTCAGATAATTAACGCATACCGATTCCTTGGACAAGCTTCTGAAATGTAGACTTGGGCAATGACTTGGTAAAGAGATCGGCCAGGTTGTCCTGGGAATGAATTTGCTTGACTTCAATGTTCTGATACTGCTGCTGCTGGTGTGAGTAAAAAAACTTCGATGCTATGTGCTTGGTGTTGTCTCCCTTGATGTATCCCTTCTTCAGCTGCTCGATACATGCTGCATTGTCTTCAAAGATCGTCGTAGGAAGGTCAACGACCGATGTAAGACCACTAGTGCTTCGAATATGTTCCATAACTTCTCTCAACCAAAAGCACTCACATGATGCTTCATGTAAGGCGAGAATCTCAGCATGGTTAGACGAAGTCGCAACTAACGTTCGCTTGGTAGACCTCCAAGGTATAGGGGTGTCTCCAACGGTAAAGACATAACCCGTTTGAGAACGTACTCTATGTAGATCAGACATATATCTAGCAACTGCGTAACCAACAAGGCGAGAATCAATCTGAGTACTATAGGGGGTGGCAACATTTGGAGATTCGCGGGTATAAAACAAACCCAAATCTGTAGTACCTTGAGGTAGGGGAAAATGTCTTTAACACCATTCTAGTGTCTGCATGTGGGCGCATTGTTGTATCTAGCCAATAAATTCACAGCGAAGGACGGGTCTAGTGCACTGAGCCAAGTACAATAAAGCCCCAATTGCACTTAGGTTAGGAACTTCGGGTTCCAAAATCTCTTCCTCATCATTCTTTGGACGGAAGGGATCTTGTTTAGCATATAAAGTTCGAACGACCATGGGTGTACTCGAAGGCTTCGCTTTTATTCATTAAAACGTCGCAACACCTTTTGGGTGTAGTTCGATTGATGTACTAGGATTTCATCCGAACAATACTCGATCTCCAGGCCGAGACAGTATCGAGTTTTCCCAAGATCCTTCATCTCAAACTCCGATTTCAAGTGTGTAGCAATTTCCTTAAGCTCTGTGGGAGTCCCAATGAGGTTCATGTCATCGACATAAACTACAACGATTGCAAATCCGGAATGTGACTTCTTTATGAACACGCATGGGCATAGTTCGTTGTTCACATAACAAATATTCACTCAGACTGTTATACCACATCCGCCCAGATTATTTTAATTAGTAGAGCGACCTCCTCAACCTAATTGAGAGAGTGTTCTGTGGTTTATAACTATTTGAACCAGTCAATGAAAGTCCGTTTGGAACTTTCATATAAATTTCTGTATCTAGATCCCCATAGAGATACGCGGTTACCACGTCCATAAGCTGCATATTCAGTTTTTCGGAAACTACCAAACCGATTAGGTAACAGAACATTATAACGTCCATTACGGGGGAATACATCTCCTCATAATCAATCCCTAGGCGCTGAGAGAAGCCTTGTGCTACGAGGCGTGCTTTGTATCATACTATTTCATTCTTCTCATTACGCTTCCTCACGAAAATCCACTTGTAGCCAATGGGCTTCACGTGTGGTGGTGTAGGAACGATAAGTCCAAATACCTTACGTTTCGTGAGCGAATCGAGTTTGACCTAGATTGCTTGTTTCTAGTTTGACCAATCAGTTCTACGTCGACATTCATCGACGGAATGTGGTTCAATGTCATCGCTAATCATGATATCAGTAGCTACTGAGTATGAGAATGCATCGTCGACGATCATCTCATTCCTATTCCAAACCTCATCCAATACTGTGTAGTGGACCGAAATCTCGCGATTCTCGGAAGGCCGGCATGTTTCATCTAAAGCATCACCGTAATCTAGAATAACCTCATGCGTTGGAACGGATAAGTGAGCGATGGTCGAATTCAAACTAGGGTCACTAGTTTGTGCCATTTTCCTCTTCCGGGGTTGTGAATCCTTTGAACCAAGGGTTCTGCCACGCTTTAGGGTCGGAGCAGATAATTGGCTAGCAGCCAATGTACCTTGTTGCATGGAGGGTGCGACCTCCCCATCTTCGGGGATGGTCCAACCTTCCTAGGCGGGTTGTTGACGTACACTTGGTACATCTATCCTTGCAAGTGTGTTTGCAGCGGGTATATGTGATCTTATCACATTTCTTAGATCATTAAAAGCATCTGGCATGCTTTGAGCAATGCTCTGAAGATCTATAATTCAACGTACCTTGGTTTCAGACTGGGCAGTGCGGGGATCTAAATAAGACATAGTGGGAGCATACCACGACAATTCGCGATGTTCTACGGGAACATTAACATGTTTATCTCCCCCTAACGACATGAAGACTGTCTCATCAAAGTGACAATCCGCAAAATGTGCGATAAAGTGATCTCCTATCAAGGGTTCTAAGTAGCGAACAATTGATGGCAAATCATAACCAACATAGATTCCTATTTTTCTCTGATGACCCATTTTGGTACATAGTGGCGGCATTATTGGCATATAAATGGCGCACCCAAACACCTGTAAATGCGAGACGTCAGGCTTGTATCCAATGACCAACTGTAACGGTGAATGTGGTTGGGTAGCGGTGGGCCTTAGGCGGACCAACATAGCTATGTGTAATATTGCATAGCCCCAAGCAGATCGCGGGAGTTTGGTTCTCATAACCAAAGTCTGAGCTATCAATTGAAGACGCTTTATGGAACCTCCTGCCAGGCCGTTTTGGGTGTGAAGATGGGGCACAGGATGTTTCACATTAATCCCTACTAACATGTAATAATCGTCAAAAGTCTGTGACATAAACTCTCCAGCGTTATCCAGTCGAATCGACTTGATTAGATAATCAGGGTGGTGAGCCCTTAGCTTAATGATTTGAGCTCGGAGTTTAGCAAACGCGGCGTTGCGTGTGGACAACAAGCAAACATGTGACCATCGTGTTGATGCATCAACCAACACCATAAAGTATCTAAATGGTCCGTAGGTTGGTTGGATAGGTCCACAAATGTCCTCTTGAATCCTTCGAAGAAACTTAGGGGGACGTGAATAATCTTGTATATAAGGGTTGAGTATTCAAATTCCCTAAAGAACACGTTTTGCATGGTGGGAGTTCAACATAAAGATGTAACTTATGCCCGTGTGAAGATTTGATGATACGGCACATCATGTCACGTAGGATGTCCCAAACAATCATGCCAAAGCAACAAAGTGTCCTGGAACTCAGGCATTGGGCCGGCCACACTATGGACTTCTATGCCACGAACGGTTGTGATGTACAACCCACTCGGTAAGCGTTCCAACTTCTCGTGAATATGCTTCAGGCCATATTCATACAAAGTGATACAAAGAAATTCAGAACCATGATCTTCAGTGGTTTCAAGATGATATTGATTATCTCGAATATCTCTAAAACTCAGCAACGTTCTTCCGGAACGTGGAAAATAGAGTGCCTCGTTAATGGTCAGAATTGTACCATTAGACAACATGATACGTGCATTTCCATATCCTTCAATCAGGTTGGATGGGCCTGAGAAAGTTGTCAAATGAACTTTCTTGGGTATGAAGTTAGTAAAATAGTGTCGTTCACGCAAAATGGTGTGCGTGGTTCCACTATCTGCTAGACAACGAACTTCCCCACTAGACATACCTAGAAATAAATTGATTGAATTGGTCACATGTAAAAATATAAGTCCATTCATTCAATTAAGCAATTCGAGAAAATAATATCCATTCAAATAACAATCCATAATTCAAAACAAACCAAAACCAAACAAATTATTCCGAATACTTAGAAAAAATTGTTCAAAATTAAACCATAAACCTTGCAAAATAAGGGGGTAGGGCCGGCCATTCCTAGTGGGTTCAGCCACTAGGGGTAAACACCCTAAATACATGTCTAATTTATTCATTCATAGGTGCTGATGCCTCCTAGAAATCCGATATCTCCATTGATGTAGTTGCATCTTCCGGATGATCCACATATGCAAAGTTAGACTCACAACGAGAATGATATTTGGCAATAGCCTCAGGGGAAGCTTGGCATACGCATGACCAATGATCCCTTGATCCATAGCGATAATACATGTCCAGTTCAATAGAAGCAGCCTGAACGGGAGCTTTGCCCTTGTTCTTGAAGTTTGGGACTTTAGGGGCGAGTGGTGGACGTTGCTGGGTCACATTTCTTCCCTTAGGTGCGGCACTATGTTGACCTTGGGCCCGTGGTTGGGCTTGCCGCCCATTTCCACGGCCACAACAGTTCTTTCGTCGTTTATGGTTGCTAGAATAGGTTGCATGCACTTCAGGCGCGGCGTTTGAGCCAGTGGATTGAGCTTGATGACTCTTCATCAAAAGTTGGTTCTTTTTTTCAACGAGAAGTAAAACAGAGATCAAATCCGAAAACTTGGTGAATTTATGTGCCTTATATTGTTGCTGCAGGACAATATTGGTGGCATGGAAAGTCGAATAGGTATTCTCCAAGAGATCTAATTCGGTTAGTTCCACCTTGCAGAATTTCAACAGAGAACAGATTCTATAAACTTCAGAGTTATATTCATTCACGGACTTAAAGTCCTGGAAGCTAAGATGCTGTCAGTCGTGTCTTGCTTCAGGCAAGTATATGTCTTTCTGGTGATCGAGGGTCCTCCTCAGCCAAAGGGTGCGTGGGTCCTCCTCAACGAGATACTCAGTCTGCAATGCATTATGAATGTGTCTTCGGATGAAGATCATTGCAGTAGCCTTCTGAGCTTCGTCAACAGGTTTGTCGGCGATATGTGCCTCGATGGTGGCTCTAATACCCTTTGCAGTGAAATGGAGCTTCAGGTCTTGAACCCACTTCAGATAGTTTCTTCTAGAGACTTCTAGAGCGGAGAAATCGAGCTTGTTCAAGTTTGACATGTCCCTAAAACGGAGGGAGAAAACATGATTAGTCATATGGTAAGCCATATACATATATCGTAGAACATACATGTTCTATAAACATGTAGTGGTTTAATTTATGCATGAAAACTACGGGTTTCATGCGGTATGTTTTGAATGAAAACTTCGAGTTTCAAAGGCACTAAATTTGAAACTACAAGTTAAATTTAGTTTTATGAACAATTAGTTCATAATGAGAGGTTTCTGCAAGAAACACAGAATGCAATATACTAACTAAGTGTAGTGGATTTGAGGTTCTTCGGGAACTCAAGTGTGAGAGTTTCGTTACTACGAAAGTATGTAACGGTTCAAAGTATAAAAATAAATTATTGAATCGTTAATGTCCAAAAATGATCTTCAGGTCAATAATTTTGGATTCATTATCAGATTAATGGACTGCATGTCACTTTTAATTAATTCAAAAAATCGGGCCATACGGGGTCGATTGTAGAAGCTAAATAATATTATTGGATCGAAAATATAGCCCCAAAATAATTTTGGGCTTGGTCTCGTGGGTTAATGGGCACGGGTTTGGGTGCCTTAAGCATAAGGCAAGGCCCAAAATGAGCTTGGGTTGGCTGCAGGAAAGCAATCCCATGGTGGCTATAGACCACGGGCCTGGGTAAGGTGGCACGAGGACAAGCCCAGCATACGCTGGCTTATGGGTTAGCACACAAGGAGACCCAAAAAAACTGGGGCCATGGTCCTTGGCGCGAGAAGCCCAGCCACATGGCTGGCGTCAATTTATTGTGGGCCAAGGAGCAGTTTGCAAGCCTGGCAACATAGAACCCAACAACCTTAAAGGTCGCAGCGTGCAGGGAATAGAGCCCAGCCAATCTGGGCTGGGTTGGATGGTTGCAGGTCGTAGTGCAAACGGGAGAAGGGCTCCAGGCCCATCATATTGTCCCCAGGCCGAAGCCTGGTGTCTGTGTGGACAGTGATGGTGCGGTGGTGTGCCGCACCATGTCCAATTCCCATATAGTTTTCAAAATCCCTTAGGGTTTAGGAAAAACCCTAAATATGCTTCTAATTTAATTTTGTACTTTGACTCATAAATTACACATAACAATTTAATTGTGCGATGCATGAAACAAATATATGGACATATACAATATATATATATATATATATATATATATATATATATATATATCGAAAGGAAAATATAAACATAGAGAGGTTCATGCATCATGGGGATTGTTTTCATGCTTCGTGGACATTTCAAATATCTTCTTTTATTTTAAGCGTACCTGATTATCAGAAAACGAATAAGCCTTTGAATTTGGTGGATGATAGCCTCCTCCTACGATGCTTCAATTCCTCAGCTTCTGGCAAGAGTGTGCTGATAACATGTTGTATGCCTATTTGATTGAACGATTTAGGGTTTAGAGAGAGAGGGGGCCGACCACTATTAGAGAGAAGAGAGATTGATTTAATTGTGAGGTGTGTTTGATTCACCCCATTATGCCTTTATTTATAGTAGTAGGAAGGGTAAAACATTTCCCCTTAAGATTACAATATTTAATAGGTAATCTAATCCTAATAGGAATATAAGATACATTCCAAGATTCAATAGGATTTACACAATCACATTCTTATTCTAAATATGATTGCAACACAACAGATATAATGAATATGTATATATTGTTTATTAATTATTATTCTATATAAATTTTAAAATTTAAGTTTTATTTATTTATTTATTTTTATAGGATATTATAGGCAAAGATTGAGATTAAAAATCATAAAACACGTTAAAAATAAAAATATCAAGTAATTTAAAAATACCAAACACATTAAAAAAATTATAATAATTAATTTACATGTGCGAAAAATATGAAAAAATATGCAAACGCTCGTAGTCGCATCCTCTACGCTTTGAGGATGGGTATATGATCGTTTGAATTTTTAAAACCATACAAACTCTCATGAATAGTATTTTTAAGGGAGTTCAAAATAAACAAAATTCATAATCATTAATATATAAGTATGAAAGATGTGAAAGCATAATAAACGTTCATAATTGCATCCTCAATGCTTAGACGATTGTTACATGGTCATTTAGATTTTTAAAACCCTCCAAATCTCATGAACAGTGTTTTTTATTTGAGTGCAAATTTATTAATAATTATTGTAGATGTGTGAAAAATGTAATCACTCGTAATGAAAAGTTTTACAACTTTCATGAAGGGGTCAACTCCGAAATTTAGTATGTATATACTAATTTAGTATAATGTTTTACATTTTTTTGGGTCAAATTATGTTTTTCATTTTTATTTTTATTGATTTAAAATATATTTTTCTTAACGGGTAATGGGTCGGGTCATATTACCCATTTACTTTAACGGGTATTACACCACACAACACGTTAAGCTATCGGGTATGACACGAACACGAGAAACACAATACGAATGCCAGGTCTAGGTGAAAGAGTCAGGGTAGGCCTAGGCCTATGGTGGCCTTATAGTGGCTCCGCCCTTGACTATCTACCCCAAATGAATCTAAAGAATTAGCAATCTGATTTCATTCTCGATAAACGATTTCAGCACACCATTTGTTTTTTCTGCACTCTTATTCATTTTTTTTTTATTCTCTTTTGATTTATTTAATTCGAAAGCCAAAAATAAACAGATGTCTATTAGAATCATATTGATCATCGCCAACAAAATGACTTTGTCATCAAGTAAAATGAAAGGTGAACATAATAACATCAGTACTAATAGCAAGTCTTGTTTATTTCTGAGCTTCAAATTACTTATTAGTAAGTAGCATATAAAAATTATAATATACCGTATCCCAGAATATTATTTCCAAGAGAGCCTGTAATTGGTTACAATGGCAAAAAGACATGAATATAGATCACCAAGACCTGAAAATATACAACTGTGGAAGTTCAAGTAAGATGAAATTGGACCACAATTGGAAAAGCATCCTCATACCGCCAAAGAGGAATGTATTATTTTGGACAAATTAAACCACTGAATAATTTGGTCGAGCAACACAAGTTTTTTCTTAAATTTTGGATAGCCTCCAATTCGGTTGTGACCTCTCTCATTGTAGGACGATTCCTCCCATTCAATTTTAAGCATCTGCTCGCAAGATTAGCAACCACTCTGATCTCTGTTTCAGAACCGTCCTTCATTATTCGAGCATCAACAATGTCAAGTAAACGATCTTCGTGCATCAAGGTAATGAAATATGTGGCGAGACTTATGTGGTCCTCTTCTCGTTGTGACTTTGATATTGAACAAACTGGTTTTCGACCAGTTAAGAGCTCAGCAAGAACAACTCCAAAGCTATACACATCACTTTTCTCTGTAAATCGGTTTGATTGGAAGTATTCCGGGTCCAAGTAACCAAACGTACCATTAACAAGTGTTGTCAAATGAGTATGGTCAATGGAAATTGATCGTGACGTTCCAAAATCGGCAACTTTTGCTCTGCATTTTTCATCCAAAAGTATGTTGGAAGATTTGATGTCTCTATGGAAAATGGGAAAGGAAGCTGCACTATGTAAGTAGGAAAGGGCTCCAGCAACCTCTGTTGCAACTCGTATGCGCATTTTCCATGGAAACTGACGATCCTCAACATTCCCTTGGATATACCGAGAAAGGGTTCCATTAGGTATGAATTCATAAACCAAAATAGGAACTTCAGTCTCTAAACAACATCCCAATAGTTTAACCACATTTCTGTGGTTAATTTGTGAAAGAAGCACAACCTCATTGATGAATTGTGAAAGTTTGCCTTCGCCCACTACTTCAGACTTTTTTACAGCAACGATTCTTCCATCTGTCAACATTCCTTTGTAAACAGTACCTTGACCTCCATGGCCAAGAATTCGATTAATGTTAAAATTATCAGTGGACTTCTCTAACTCCTTCGATTTGAACAGCTTGATCTTTTCAACCTTAAATTTTTCACCTGATGATAATTTTTGTTCCAACAACAAACCACCATTACGTTTGAAAAACATTTCCTTCCGTTTGTTTTTTCTCCTTTTCTTTGTTACTTTGTATACATACCATGAACCAACAACTATTAGCAGTATTCCGAGACTCGTTACAAGACCTGCATATAAAAGTACACATACTTGAAATTATAAATAGATAACAAAACAAAAACTATTCATATAATATTGTTGCCAGACATAGACAGTTGAGACTCACTTAGGAATGAGTTCCATCTGTTTTTAATATAGCCTCATTAAAATCGAACGAACACCTAAATGATAGAATCGGTTTTGACGTCTATTTTTAAGACTTGTTGAGAAATTAGAGTTTTCGCATCTAGACCAAGGTTTAGCCAAGTTAGTTAAAGCCTAAAGCAGTGTGTCATCCCTCTTTGCAGTTTGCACCCAAGTTTGAATCTCCCTCTTATAGTTGAGATTTTGACCAGAAAAAGTTTATTCAACTGTAATGAGTATAGGAGCATACCTAGAAGTATGATTTTTTTAGGCCATTTGCTTTTGTCATCTCTGGAGTAGTAGCATGATGCACCTCTTGTACCATAATAGTCGCATACAACGCCGGTTGTATTTGAGTAGCATGTATGACCCCCAAAAGTATTCTTGCATACAACACTGCCACCCAAACTCCATGTGCCGATATTAGGACACGGATCAGAGCCATTGCATTCATCTATATCTAAAATAAAATAACAGAATAACAAAAAATGAAATGATCGTGGTGAAAAGAATATTTGTAAAAACAAACAAAACCTTTTATATTGGTCTATTCTTTTCAATTTTTTTCCGATTAATTTTGAGCAGAGAAGAAAAAAGGAACTAAAAAAAATCAAGAAATTGACTTGTGCATGCATGCGTATAAGAAGATTGCTTTGAAATGGAAGAGGTTCAATTACCTTGACAAGGTTGGAGAAGATAGGGATTCCCTTCAAACCCAACCGGACAAAAACATTTAAGCTTTGACTGATTGTATGCGTAAGAAGTGATATATGTCATGCAAAAGGGTGTGGAATCAAACTTTCGGATTTGGGGAGATCCGTTTGGAAGGAGATCGAATACTAGGACGAACTCCTTGTATAATTTGACCAATGAACTTGTCATGTCATCTAAGCTTATGCTCCATTCTAACACCACTGGAACGCTGTCCATATCCTTGACGTCTCTAAAATTTGATAAATTATGATAAAACCAGTCTTGCTGGACAAGGAATGCGTAATTATCAGCCGATACTCCTCCCTTTCCATTGATAGTGCTTTCTTCGGATTCGGATTTTATATCGGCATCAATCACACTGAGATTCCTGGGAAGCGCAATCTGGCAACAGTTAATACCAATACATCCATAGTTGTCTTCAGGCCCAGCACTCGTATCACAAGCTGACATACATCCACCAACAACGCGCTGGTCCGGGTATGACTTTACAAAGGCAAACAAGCCACAACTGACTGCAGTGAATTGATTGTGTTCCTCAGAGTACAAGAAAGGGCTTCCTGTAAAATTTGGCAATTGGGGAACCATTGTTCTGTTGAAGAACCTAACAGGATGCTCAACTCGAAGCGTGCCTTCAACTGAAATATCCAGCACCTCTATCGTGGTGTTCTTCAAGAAAGGCTTGGGACCGCTGGTAGAGTTCTTGCAGTCTATTTCAAACCAATCGTACAAGTAACAATTGATGCTAGGTCCAATCCCAAAAGGGTATGGGATGCTAACATTTCCGCAATGAGATTCGCAGTCAGACTTTAATACCGGTGAAACTTTATCTGATGATGATGCTGCCACTATGCTGATGGGCCATAACAACGAAATTACGATCACACGAAGAAGCAAATGCATATTGCACTCATGAATGGGGTCTTCTACCTTATTTTCTTTCCCTTAGTTTCTTATTTTTGCTAAATACGTAGTATTTATGGAACTTTCTTTCTGAGAATGTCTCGCAACCTCTAAAATTGGACTGGTCAATCAGTTGCTTCCTGATGTGCGGGTTTGTTCTTTAGCTTCTTGTAATTGTGGTCACTGGCTTGTTTTTTCGTGTGTTTGTTTTTTAGCTTCTTGTTCTTTTGGCTCTTTCTTGTTCGATTCTCTCCTCCTTCTGAACCCGTTGCCGTTTTTATGTCTTTTATATGATGGCTATGAAGAGAATGAATCAAACAGAAAAAGAGATGTTGCATAGACTTATAAAAGATTATGTTATAATATTGTCAATTGGTTTTACGGTAAAACTTCAAATTTCTTCTCGTTTGTCATGTCCACATGTTTGACTTTAAAATCCGCCACATATGAGGGTGGCTATTGAGAATGAATCCTATATTCATTGAAGAAGAGACCTTGTATGAGTTTATAAGTAAGTTGGACTACTTCTCATATAGCCAATTGGTTTTATAGTATATCCTCAATTTTATTTAAGAGGAGAAATTATTAAGTAGTACTGTACTACCACATTATTTGTGGTACTTCCATTTAAAATTAGGAAAACTAATGAAAAGGGTTTGAAAACTTTGAGTTTTAATGATAAGGACAAAATAAAGGGTAAAGTGAATAGTACCAGGATTGACTTTTTAGTGTTAAAATGTGGTTTTTCGTTAAAGTGAACAGTACCGGGTGCTTTTCGTTAAAGTTCCCAAAAAATTAGGAAAACTAATGAAAAGGGTTTGAAAACTTTGAGTTTTAATGATAAGGACAAAATAAAGGGTAAAGTGAATAGTACCAGGCTTTATGTATAATTTTGAGTTTTTAGTGCGTTTTGATAAGGAAAACACTTAATTGGGTGAATTTACCGGCTTTATGTAGTTTATGAAGAATCGGTGAGAGAAGAACATATGTTCATGATATTGGATGAATCCTAAACTCTCTTAAGAAATAGTCTAAGTTGAAATTTGTATAGGGAAAGAGGGGAAGAGATAAGGAAGGCAGCTGATATAGCCACCAGTGGCTTGAAGTCGGGTTGGAGCCGTGGAGGCAGAGGACTGGGATGGGGACTTGTCGGCAACGGAGGGGTGGGTCGCTGGCGCTGGGTTTTTTTTCTTTCAGGTATTTAATTTATTTTTAATTTCTTAAAATAAATTTTAAGTCCAACTGTGAAAAAATAGTACACATGTCAAATTTTAAATGGAAGTACCACAGATGACGTGGTAATACAATACTACCTTATAATTTCTTGTGGGTAATGCTAGAGAATTAAAATTGTAGATAATTTTACAAAAAATAAATTATAGACAAACTTTTGTAAACTAAATGATATGAAAGTTGATGATTAGATTATGACTTATACGTTGATAAACGTGCTCATTCTCATTGGTGACAGATCATTTAGTTTATAAATTTTATCTAAAAATGTAATCTCTCTAACATTACCCATTTCTCGTTGTCTTCACGAACTTTGAAAATTAACATTAGTGTCTTGTCGTTTTTAGAATTTTTTGCTGCCTAGTAGCCAGCTGGAGAATGCAACTTAGGTGATCAGCAGTACGTAGCTGCGCATGACGACCACCAAGAGAAGACAGCAGGAGGAAAATATAGGGATGTGATATCCACGGACATAAATTGAAAAATATAGGGATGTGTATTTTTTTTGTTTTTGACCGTCGAATCTAATGAATTAAAAATATCAACGGACATAAATTAATAAAAAGTGTGTGAGAAGTAAAAAATGATGTGTGGATAACACACCCCAAAATATATACATGACTCCATAAGATAATAAAAAGAATCAAATCATGAATCATTAAACAAGAATCTTGGTCTGATGATGAAAGAATCGAAAGAAAGAAAGAAAGAAAGTAAACATCATAATTAAATTAATGTTACTACTAATCACGGGTCCGGCTTAGTTAGGGTAATTAAAAAACAAAATAAATAGGGCAAACAAGTTTCTAGTAGATTCTTCTTGTTGATAGCGTGTGGGTTTCACTAGAAGAAAAAAGGTCATCTACCACAATGAATGTCCGTTGTAGATCGAAATCCACCACGGACACACTGCCCGTTAGTATTAAGGATGTGGTAAAAAGGTTAGACTTTTACCACGGCCAAAGCGCGTTGTCAATTGAATAATAATCATGGACTTAGCCCGTAGTGAATTCGAATCTAACACCACACGCTAAAACCGTTGTGGACCATTAATTAACCACGGCTAATGCCCATTATAAAAAAAAAATCTAAAAATTAAAAAAAAAATTAATTAAAAACAATATATAAAAACCCACAAAATTGCAAATTTACTATAATACAATAAAATTTTAAATTATTACATGTTTAAAAAGAATTACAAGTATTACACTAAACTACAACAAAATCACCCATAAAACCAATGTGATGTCCTAAGAAATATGAAACTATCTATCAATTATGAAATACACCTCCATTTACAAGGAAATTGTCACATAGAAGACTTTGGTTTTCCTTGAATACCTCCAATCAAATTCCTTTCAAATTTGCAGTTGCCCACCCATGTACACACTTCAAATTTGTAGTTTCCTGTTGATGTAATAGCTGACATTAGAGTTATGGACCCTCGTGAATTAGAACCACCAACCACCTTTGAGATAAAACAAGAAAAAATATATATCTTAGAAAGGAAACTCATGTCTCAACTCAAAGACATGATATACAAAAAAATTTCATCCATAAAGTCAATTCCCGAAAGGCAAGCAGTCCATCATCTAAGTGAAAAAAAAAATGTCTTACCGATTATCCCAAGGATATGCTACTGAGACAGGCAGTGGATCAACAGGTATCAAATGCTGAACCCTGTGGATAAACTCAACCCCAGTCCAAACTTCTGATTCCTTCTAATAAAGATATTAACAGAAATAGGCATTCATTATGTAACAACCTTATGAAACCCTCTAAATAATACCTTCTAATCAAAGTCCCTATCATGGGCAGGAAAGAAGCTTAGTTATTGTTGGCTACAATCAAGCTCTTCACATTTTGTTGATCATTCATCCATTCTTATCTTTACATTTATCAAGATTTCACCCCAAAATGGATCAAGGGCAGTTTTTCTGAACATACATCAGTAGCCAATGTATTGCAAAGCCAATCCTATTTATTTTCTAAAAGCTCTAATCCCTTTCGCTTTGGATGCCCTTTTTTCAATTCCAATTCTTATTAGCAAACGTTTACTTAGTTTATGTAACCATGAATCTCCCAAGTTTACACAATTCTGCTTTCCTTTTAATCTCTAAAATTTTAACAAATTCAAAACTTTTGGATCATCAAATTCTCAATCATTCAATAGCATATCAAAATTCAGAAAGCAAAATAACGAAAGGTTAAATATTTATTACACGATTTTGATCCAAACACAATCCAAGATCCAAACTTTAAACAAAATTGAAACCCTAACAATATCAACCCTAAGATAATTTACAAAGCATAGTGAAAACAAAGTATTTGTAGCATTGAATTACCAATTAAGCTCCAAATCCGAACCCGATCTGAACCAGGACCCAGACCTCAAGTTCCGCCACTAGATCGGTGGAGGTACAGCTTGCCGAACACATGAAGAGCCGTGATGAAGCCAATGAAGCAGAGGCTCATGACGACAACAGTTGGGGCACTAGCAGGGAGATTTAGAGCGATTCTAGCAGATTGACGAAGATCGTTAAGTAAAAACTCAGAGGGCTGAGAAGCTCACCATTATTGCAGTTTTCTCAGGAAAAAAATGAAAATCATAAGTTAGAAAGAGAGAGAGAAAAAGGAATCTTCCCAGAACAAGTACGAAAGGGAAGAAAGAACAAGGGGTAAACGAGAGGGAAATGGTGAATAGGAAAATCTGTAGATGGCTAAGAACCGGTGGGGAGTTTCCAAGTCGGCAATGGTAGGTGGGAGACTGCCCAGAGAATAAAGAGGAAGCCATAAGAAATAGGAATTGAGAAGGATTTCGCTTAAATTTTGAGAAGGGCGGGAATATTAGTAAGTTTCATAGATTTCAAATTTTGGGAAATTTGTAATCCCGCTTGCTGAATTTTTTTTAATAATGTGTGTAATTCTACCACACTTAATGATCGTGGTAGATAAAAAGAATCCAGAGTGGTTACGAACTATATATCACGTTGAAGGCCCGTGGTGGTTTAATATTTTTACAACGTGTTGATTAAGTTCGTGATATTAGATTATTTTATCATAACGGGTCAGTATTTGTTCGTTGTAAAATATTATTATCCACGACGTGCTCACTAAGCCCGTGATAAATATTCACTTTTTATCACGCGCACATAAAGTCCGTGGTAGAATTGTCGTGGTAGATGAGCTGATGTGTTCTAGTGTTTGCAGGTATTGGTAGAGTAGTGAAAGATGTAAGTCGACAGGAAGACACGAAATAAACAAATGAAGAACCCTAATTAATTAATTAATTAATGAAAAAATAAAAATTTAATTTATTTCATCCATCTAGGGTAGGGTTAGGTTGGTTAACTAAAAATCGAGAACATGATTGGAGATGTTCTTACCGAAACAACTGTACCACCAAAGCTAGCGAGCTATTCATTGTATATTACCGATGTCTTGCACGTAATAACATGTACAGAAACTCTACTATTTGTCATCTTTTGATAAATTATTTTTGCATGTGTCAAACTAAGATTTGCAGATAAGATAAAAGAAGAATGGATCCTCACATAGACAATACATGCGTGCAGTCAGTAAAAGAGCAAAAATTCAATGACCTAGAGTTAAACCAATAAACTGCTTTCGGCTATAAAAATATATATACAACTTACTGAAACCTATCTCAAGGCTCCATATTCTCAATATAGTAAATTAACATGATCGGTCAAATTCATGGTTTTCGACTTCAATTGTTAATAAATTACAATACAAGACAAGATAGCATAGAAAATGCCAACGGACTCGGACACCAAACTCGTAATGTATGTGCGTTGTTCTACATGCTGTGGCGGAAGTTTCAGAAACAAGGTTCTTCCAACTAGAAAGTGTAATTAACCGCAATATAGAAAGTTTCATGGTTATATATAATTATAACATGAATAGGACTTAGGAGAAAACATTATTTAATCTTACTAGTCACAATTCAGGTATCTTGCATTAAGGGTAAACAGCAAAAGCAAAGACTTTGTATCACAGAAAATGGTCCCAGGAGATTGTTCTTGTTGATAACGCTCACTACAAGAAATCATGGATTAGCTTACGACATTTTATGTGACACGCATAAATTCATCATATTTTGGTATAAAAAGTGAGGAATTTTAGGAAAGCGTCACATACAGACTTGCGCTGGATACATAATCTTTTTGGAATGTTGTTCGTCACATAAAAATCTTGTACTGGCTTGCGCTTGCAGGGTTTGGTAGGTAATGAAAGATGCGAGTAAACAGGAAACAAAGGGCAAGAGTACAATTACCACATGCAAGGTTCCTTCCTTTCCCGATGTAGGATTGATACTCCAACACACCTCCTCACATGTGGCAAATTATCAAGCCTAGAAGTGGACAACACAAATCGGGTGAAGTGTGGCCGCTAGGCTTCACACACAGAACAACCTGCTTTGATACCACGTAGAAGTTGAGGTCACACCATAATACTAATTGGCAAGAAGAGAATTGCCTAATTACTTATAAGTACATGCAAGATCTCATTCCTCAATGTGGAATTGTTACTCTCAACAGGTGATACACATTTCCTTTGGGAGTCTACAGAAATATGTGAAGTACATACTGATGATGAAATCACATTCATATTGAAACATGCATGTTATGATACCATTATGTTGATCGTCATCTTCGGGTGTATTCTCTAACCAGGGGAAGAGTATCACGAACGGTTGAGGGCTTGAACCTAGTTAAACAAGGCAGACTTTTTTACTAAGACAATTTTCACCTTCAAGTTGCAATTCATACAAACGTTAAAAATTAGAATATCTTTCCAAAAGTTCCAACCAATCCCACCACAAAGTCTAAGCCATTTATATATTAATGCTTAGCTTTCATTAGGATGTTTAGATAAGTAATCGGATGCAATTCAGTCGGAATGCCACTAGAGGATTGAGTATTGCTTCTTGTGATTGATAGTTGTAAGTTCACCTAGAACGAATGCCACGTCTTAGGGGTTACATGGTTTTTCAAAGGGTTTTCACAAAGCGTAATGAGTCATGCATGTTTATATTTGATTTGAATGCCACAGACGGATTGCATGTTTGATATACGTTCTAGCTTGAATGCCACAAGTAGAATATACATTAGGAAAATCTAACCTTCAAAGTTACATGTGTAATTCATAAGTAATTGGTAAATCTACATAAGATTGTTAAGGGGACGGCGGAACCCTAGGCTTGTACAATTTGGTTTTCAAAACATTTTCTTTTGTTTTCTTTAGTTTGCTAATTTCTTTAATCATTTTAATTAAATTCGTTTTTATTATTTTTAAATTCAAAATCAACTCTTGTTTTTAAATAATTAACTAAGATTTTGGTTTTGCATAAATTATTCATTCAATCCATGTGGAGAACGACCTTGCTTGAGCTGCTATACTACGATAACCTTGTACTCTTACAAGTATTTTTAAGTGTTTTTATCCCTACTTTTGCAAGTGATAAAAATCCCTATCAAGAAATTGGCGCCGTCGCTGGGGATTGTTTCAAATAATTTGTGTTTATCATATTCTTAGTTAATTATTTGAAACAATCCCCGGCGATGGCACCAATTTCTTGATAGGAATTTTTATCACCTGCAAAAGTAGGGATAAAAGCACTTAAAAATAATTGCAAGAGTACAAGGTTATCGTAGTATAGCAGCTCTAGCAAGGTCGTTCTCCACATGGATTGACGGAATAATTTATGCAAAACCAAAATCTTAGTTAATTATTTAAAACCAAGGATTGGAAAAAGTTGATTTTGAATTTAAAAATAATAAAAACGAATTTAATTAAAATGATTAAAGAAATTAGCGAACTAAAGAAAACAAAAGGAAAACGTTTTGAAAACCAAATTGTACAAGCTTAGGTTCCGCCGTCCCCTTAACAATCCTATGCGTAGATTTACCAATTACTTATGAATTACACATGTAACTTTGAAAGTTAGATTTTCCTAATGTATATTCTATTTGTGGCATTCAAGCTAGAACGTATATCAAACATGCAATCCGTTTATGGCATTCAGATCAAATATAAACATGCATGGCTCATTACTCTTTGTGAAAACCCTTTGAAAAACCATGCAACCCCTAAGACGTGGCATTCGTCCTAGGTGATGAACTTACAACTATCAATCACAAGAGGCAATACTCAATCCTCTGGTGGCATTCCAATCGAATTGCATCCGATTACTTATCTAAACATCCTAATGATAGCTGATTACTCCATTGATGGACATCTCTAGACTTAGACTCTGCCTCAAAGAGGGCAACCCTTGCAGCTTTGTGGCATAGGAATAGGGAATCGATTTCAGCACTCCATTTTTTTCTTTCTGCACACTCTTGTTCATTTTTGTTCCTTGATTCTCCTTTAATTAATTTAATTCGAAAGCCAGATATAAACAGAGGTGCATTACAATCATATCGATCATTGCCAACAATATGACTCGTCAAGGAAAATGAAGGGTGAACATAATAGCATCCGTATTAATACCCCAAGTCTTGTCTATTTCTGAGCATCATGGTACTTATTAGTAAGTAGCATATATAATATAGAGTAACCCAGAATATTATTTCCATGAGAGCATGTAATTGTTTACAATGGCAAAAAAGACATGAATATAGATCACCAAGACCTGAAAAACATACAACTGTGGAAGTTCGAGTAAGATGAAATTGGACCACCGTTCGCCCTGTCCAATTGGAAAAGCATCCTTCATACCGCCAAAGAGGAATGTATCATTTTGGACAAATTAAACTACAGAATAATTTGGTTGAGCAACACAAGCTTTTTCTTAAATTTTGGATAGCCTCCAATTCGGTTGTGACCTCTCGCATTGTAGGACGATTCCTCCCATTCAAATGTAGGCATCTTCTTGCAAGATTAGCAACGACTCTGATCTCTGTTTCAGATACGTCCTTCATTATTCGAGCATCAACAATGTCAAGTAACCGATCTTCGTGCATCGAAGTAATGAAATACATGGCGAAACTTATATAGTCCTCTTCTTCTTGTGACCTTGATATTGAACAAATTGGTTTTCGGCCAGTTAAGAGCTCAGCAAGAACAACTCCAAAGCTATACACATCACCTTTCTCCGTAAATCGGTTTGATTGGAAGTATTCCGGGTCCAAGTAACCAAATGTACCATTAACAAGTGTTGTCAAATGAGTGTGGTCAATGGAAATTGATCGTGACGTTCCAAAATCGGCAACTTTTGCTCTGCATTTTTCATCCAAAAGTATGTTGGAAGATTTGATGTCTCTATGGAAAATGGGAAAGGAAGCTGCATTATGTAAGTAGGAAAGGGCTCCGGCAACCTCTGTTGCAACTCGTAAGCGCATTTTCCATGGAAACTGACAATCCTCAACATTCCCTTGGATATACTGAGAAAGGGTTCCATTAGGTATGAATTCATAAACCAAAATAGGAACTTCAATCTCTGAACAACATCCCAATAGTTTAACCATATTTCTGTGGTTAATTTGTGAAAGAAGCACAACCTCATTGATGAATTGTGAAAGTTTGCCTTCGCCCACTACTTCAGACTTTTTTACAGCAACGATTCTTCCATCTGTCAACATTCCTTTGTAAACAGTACCTTGACCTCCATGGCCAAGAATTCGATTAATGATAAAATTATCAGTGGACTTCTCTAACTCCTTCGATTTGAACAGCTTGATCTTTTCAACCTTAAATTTTTCACCTGATGATAATTTTTGTTCCAACAACAAACCACCATTTCGTTTGAAAAACATTTCCTTGCGTTTATTTTTCCTCCTTTTCTTTATTACTTTGTATACATACCATGCACCAACAGGTAGCAGCAGTATTCCGAGACTCGTTAGAAGACCTGCATATAAAAGTACACGTACTTGAAATTAATAGATAACGAAAAGAAAAACTATTGATATGATATTTTTGCCACATATGGACACTTGAGACTCACTTACAAATGAGTTTCATCTGTTTTTAATTGAGCCTCATTATTATCGAACGACCCCTAGAATTGGTTTCGACGTCTATTTTTAAAATTTGTTGAGAAATTAAGTTTTAGCAACCAGACCTAGGTTTAGCTAAGTTAGCTAACTTAGCCCAGAGCAGTGTGTCATCATCTCTCTTTGCACCCAAGTTTGAATCTCCCTCTAATAATTTAGATTTTGACCCGAAAATGTTTATTCAACTCTAAAAAGTATAGGAGCATACCTAGAAGTATGATTTTAATAGGCCATTTGCTTTTTTCATCACTTAAGTAGTAGCATAATACATCACTTGTACCATAATACTCGCATAGAAGGCAAGTTGTATTTGAGTAGCATGTATGACCGCCAAAAGTATTCTCGCATATAGCACTACCACCCAAATTCCATTTGCTCATAATACCATGAGCCGGACATGGATAAGGGCCATTGCATTCCTCTATATCTGAAAAAATAAAAAAATAACATAAAGACAAAAAATGGAAATGATCGATGGTGAAAAGAATATTATTTTGAGCAGAGAAGAAAAAAGTAACTAAAAAGTCAAGAAATTAACTTGTGCATGCATGCGTATAAGAAGATTGCTTTGAAATGGAAGAGGTTCAAGTACCTTGACAAGGTTGGAGAACATAGGGACTCCCTTCAAAGCCATCCGGACAAAAACATTGAAGCCTTGACTGATTGTATGCGGGAGAAGTTTACATTATATGTTATGCAATATGGTGTGGGGTCAACAATTCGGCTTTGGTGACATTCGTTTAGTTGAACGAGTAATATTGATGTGTTTATAACGTGCTCTTTGTATAATTTGACCAATGAACTCGTCATGTCATCTAAGCTTATGCTCCAATCTAACACCACTGGAACACTGTCCATATCCTTGACGTCTCCAAAATTTGATAAAATATAATGAAACCAGTGTTGCTCGACTAGGAATGCGTAGTTATCGGCCACTACTCGTCCCTTTCTGTTACAACCACCCCCAATTATTGATAATATATGTAAGGGTAAAGTACACAAAACTACCTCAACTATAGGTTGAACGACACTTTCATACTTCTTTTTTTTTAAATGACAATGTAATACCTCATCTTACGAATTTGTGACAATGTCAAACCTCCGTCAGTTTTTCCGTTAATTTCTCTGTTAAGTGCTGACGTGGTTAAAGACGGGTCCATTCACTAATCCAACTGGATTAAAAAATAATTAAATATTATAAAATTAAAAATAAAATTGTTCTTTTATATAAAATTGTAGATCCACCCTCTCTCTCTCCTCTCTCTCGCCTCTCTCCCTCTTCTCTCTCCCTTTGGGCATTGCATCCCCAAAATCCCAAAACCCAAAAACCCTTCCCACTCGTCCCCCAACCTTCCTCCACCACCCTCTCTCTCCCTTCTCTCTCTCTCCTCTCTCTCTTCTCTCTCTCTAGGCACCTGCATCCCCAAAATCCCAAAACCCACAAACCCTTCCCACCCGTCCCTGGCTTTCTGGGTCCAGAAAGTTCACAACTTGCCCCTCCGGCGAGAGGCTCATCCACAAAAACGGCGACTTTACGACGCCGTAAGTGCCGTCCTTGGCCGGAGATACTTGGAATCCAGTCACGAACGACGGGCCCCACTTGAAAAAAATCAATAGCGGTGATGTCGCGACGCCGCCTTGGCGCTAGAACCCAATCAGATTCTCCCAATCGCTGAGGGTGTGGTAGAGATTCATGTACGTGATTTTCCCATTTCCCCATTTCTTGATCTGGGTCTTGGATCCCCACCTGTGATCGCACATGTTGAACCAGAGCTTGCCGTCGGATTTGCAGAGGGAAACGAACTGTTTTGATGTGCAGGCGAAGCTGGGGACCTCAGGACGCAGGAGGAATGAGAAGATGCAGAGTTGTACGTCCTCGGGGAAGTCGAAGAAGTGAATGGCGCAAGTCGATTCATCAATTGCAAGACTTGGGTCTTTGGTTGTCTTCATTTTCGGATTTAGGAACTTGGGGCTGGTTTTCTTGGGAAAATTGTGAATTTTCTAGGAAAATAGTTGGGAATTTTCAGGGGATAATTGGTGGAAATTACGGGTTTTAGGACAAGGAGTGTTGTGGTGTGTTTTGTTGTTGGGGGCTGCGGGGGAAAGTAGCAGAGGAAAAAAAGGGAGGGGGTTCTGGGAAGGGATGGGGTTCTGGAAAGGTAAGGGACAGATGGAGAAGGGAAAATGTGGGAAATGTGGGTGGGTCCCATAATTTTTGAAAATGATTTTCTATATTTATTATTATTTTATTTGTTGAAATATATTTATTAGTATTTAATTAATTTTTTAATTTAGTTGGGTAAGGATTTGGGTTCCACGCCTGCCAGCTCATAATCAAACTTAACAGAAAAACTAACGGAGGTATGACATTGAAACGAATTCGTAAGATGAGGTATGACATTGTCACTTTTCAAACATGAGGTATGAGATTGTCATTTGACCCATAATTGAGGTAGTTTTTTGTAATTTACCCTATATGTAACTTTACCCCCAAACTACCACGTGGCAGCCATCTAACTCACTTCCCTCTTCTCTCTTTCTCTCTTTCAGTCTCTCAACTCTCCCGTAGCTCTCTCTCTCTCATCTCTCTCTCCCTCTCATCCTCCCGTGAGCCACACCCATTACCAACCCCGTACCTGCACCACCTTCACCATCATCACCCTATCGTCTATCTCTCTCTTTCGTCGCTGTGGGATGCGGAGGAACCCAGAAAACCCTCCGGCGAGGTTTCCTCATATTTCCGGCTAGGTAAGCCTTGAGTGTCCCTCTCTTTGTTTTAGACTGGTACTTGAGTTGTTTATTGAGAGATTACTCGTTTTATCAAGGTTTAGAACGAGATCGGCTCGGGGGGGGGGGGGGGGGGGGGAAGCACAGTGGGTGTCGAGAGGAATCCAACCATTTCCTGTCCGATTTACGGCGAACCCAGGGGTACTAACCTCTTTCTCTCTCTTTGTACTTCTTTTTGGTGTGTAGATCGGAGCTTAGGACCTTTGGTTGCAGTCGGCCGAAGCTGGGAAAGCTCCGACGTGAGTTCCGTCGAAACCAGGCCATTCGGCCTTCTCCATTAACCTCGGGCCTTAGCCCTTTCTGGGTCTAGCCCATGTTCCTTTTTAATTAATTGGCATGCGGGCCTTGATTGTGTGAAGTGTGTGTGTGTGTGTGTGTGTGTGTGTGTGTGTGTGTGATTGGGCCGTGCCCTTCATGGCCCATGTGTATGTGTGTTTTGGGTGGGTGTGTATTGTGCAGCCCGTGTGTGTGTGTGTTTAATTAGTGTCATGCATGCCGTGCATGTGTGTGTGCGCTTAGGTGGTGTGTGTGTGTGTTTGGGCTTAAGCCCAAACCACATTTCTTCACCCTAAACCCTTTTAACCCAAAAATTTTAGAATTCTAAAACTCATTAGACCCTAACCCATCCAACCCAAATCCTTTATTTTATTTAGTTCAAACCTCAAATCTTTTAGAAAATATTTTTATTTATTTATTACATTTTTGTGCTTAGGTGAAGTTGCTAGTGAGGAAATTCCTAATCCTTATACGCACAACTCTTCTGCCAAGGAATATTTGTGAGTGGACCCCTTCTAAAATTACATGATTTTATAATTTAATTGCATAAATGATTAGCATGCCTACGAGTTTATGATTTGATTTATATTAAGCCTGTTTGCTGAAGATATTGATTTTCGTCTCGTGTTTTTGGTGAGGAATTAATTGTTGTCCTATATTGAGCTATATTTTAATATATCGTATTTTCTATAAAAACCATGAACTGGTAGACTATCAGATGGATGACAATAGGATGCTAGGACATGTTTTAGAAACCCCTCTTTATAGTATAGACAATGGATGACTTTATACTATGAAGTGGTTATTTATGAGAGGCGTAACTATTTGTGCGTACCTAGATGACACTATGCCGCCTGGGGCGAGGATCTGGTGTTGGCAGATAAGCCGGGAGAAATAATCCCTAGCTACGGGCTGAGGGACATGGAGCAGGCATTGGGCCGGGAGTTGGTAATCTTTGGCTACGGACACAGAGACCACGGAGCAGGCATTGGGCCAGGAGTTATATTTATTCAGTGATCTTTCTAGCAGCACACCGCGCTTACGAGACGATCTAAGATACGTTTACTGTTTTGATTTCCGCGATGTTGTTCCGCGATATGACTTTTGAGATATTTTGGCATGCTAGGATTTTTATTAAATCCATCTCTTATTATGCTAGTAGTTTTCATTATATAAACTGTGGGGGTTAGTATCTTGATAACTGTTTTATTATTATTGTATATATGACCTTAGTTCACTCACCTTTGTTTTGCGCCCCCATTTATGTCTTAGAAACGAGGACTACGACGACGTACGAGGCATTCCCCTACCAGTAGCAATCTATCACCCACTTGTGTGATATCTTGTAATGATCTTTCCTTTTTGTAAATCTTGAATTGGATTGTGTTCTGTGCACTCTATACACTTCCTTAAACTTTGTTTATTATTTCTAGATTCTTATGTTTATTCATGAATGTTTTCTCCTAATCATTACTCTTGTAATCAATTAATGGTTTTCGTCACCCTTGGGTGTCGGCCAACACGTGTTTATCTTGGTATTCGAGGAATATCAGGGTCGGGCGTGTCACTTTCCATTGATAGTGTCTTCTTCGGATTGAGGTTTTATAACGGCATCTATCACACTGAGATACTGGAGAAGCGTAGTCTGGCAACAGTTAATACCAACACATTCATGGTTTTGTCTAGTCTCAGCACTCTTATCACAAGTTGACATACATCCACCAACAACACTCTGGTCCCGGTATGACCTTACCAAGGCAAAGAAGCCGCAACTGACTGCAGTGAATTGATTGCGTTCCTGAGAGTACAGGAAAGGGCTTCCTGTAAAATTTGGCAATTGTGGAACCTTATTTCTGTTGAAGAACATCACAGGATGCTTAACTCGAATCGTGCCTCCAACTGAAATATCCAGCACCTCTATGTTGGTGTGCTTTCAAGAAAGGCTTGGGACCGCTGGTAGAGTTGTTGCAGTCTAGTTCAAACCCATCGTACAAGTAACAATTGCTGCTAGGTCCAATCCCAAAAGGGTATGGGATGATAACATTTCCGCAACGAGTTTTGCAATCAAACTTTGCAATCGGTGAAACTTCATCTGATGGTGATGCTGCCACTATGCATATGCGCCGTAACAACGAAATGATCATACGCAGAAGCAAATGCCTATTGCACTCATGAAAGGGGTCTTCTATCTTATTTCCTTTCTCGTAGTTTTTTATTTTTGCCAAGTATGAAGTATATATGGAACTTTCTTGCTGAGAGTTAAGGCTGTCTCGCAACCTCTAACGTAGGACTGGTCAATTAGTTGCCTCCTGATGTGCGGGTTTGTTCTTTAGCTTCTTGTAATTGTGGTCACTGCCTTGTTTTTCGTGCGTGTGTTTTTTAGCTTCTTGTTGTTCTTTTGGCCCTTTCTTGATGGATTCTCTCCTCCTTCTGAACCCTTACTTGTGTCTTTTATATGATGGAAACGCCTATTCACGAACATCGGAAATTAAGTTACAAATTCTCTCTTGTACAATTGCTTCTGTAGGGATAAAAATCTGTAGAAGTGTTACACTGGATGCGAGGGTTATGCGAGTTTCAAATTGTGCAATCGACTAGTTAATTAATGGGGGTAATTTGTTTGAGGTCACAAAATATTTTTATTTAATATGGCAAAGGCCATTTCCAGCATGATAAATAAACAGAATTAAAACACATGCATTGACAAAAATATGAATTCCGAATAAATCTGTGAAAGTTCAAACAGAGAAACCATGACAGTAGATTGCTCCACTATATTCATATTTTGGTCTGATACGATGACAGAATTGAAAGAAATAATTAAAAGAAAGGAAGTAAACAACATAATTATATTAAAGGAAAATTAATATTGCTACTAATCACGGGTCCGGCATACTGTATTAAGGGTAACTAAAAACAAAAGAAATAGGCCAAAGAAGTATTATTAGTAGATTCTACTTGTTGATAGCGCCTGGGTTAGTAAGTAGTGAAAGATGCAAGTCGACAGACATGAAAGAAACAAATGAAAAAACCCTAATTAATTAATGAAGAAACAAAAATTCAATTTATTTCATCCACGAAGGGGTTTAAATGCATGGAAGGATAGCTAGGTTTTATTTGTCATCAGCTTCCACAAGTAAGGCCAGTCTCAATACGGGAAAAGGACAAAGAGAGGAGACCCATTTAGGGTTAGGGTTAGGGTTAGGTTGGTAACATCAAAACAGAACACGCAGTATTGATGGATCCTCACATATAAACTGCCAAACAACATCTTTAGATAATACATGCATGCAGTCAGCAAAAGAGCACAAATTCAATGACCTAGAGTTGAACCAATACAACTACTTTCGGCTATATATATATATACACACACACACACACACATATACATATATATATATATAACTTACTGAAACCTACCTCAAGGCTCAAGATTTTCAATATAGTAAATTAACTTGATCGGTCTGATTCATGATATGTTTTCGACTCCAATTAATAACAAATTACAAGACATGAGAGCATAGGAAGTGCCATCGGACTCGGACACCAAACTCGTACGGTACGTGTGTTGTTCTACATGCTGTTGCGGTAGTTTCAGAAACAAGGTTCCTTCCTACTATAATTTACAGTATGTAATTAATTATAAGCTGACATGCAAGCTTCAAATAGACTTTGCCTAAGCATTACATCTCACTGACCACATAAAAGCTAAAAGAATGCTACCAATCCTTTTACGAACACACTACTAAGCATAGTTAAACACTCATATCATTCGCCGCCAATTTTCTTAATTTTCCTTCTTTAGCAAAGCATTGGCCTTTAGTAGTCGAGTGATCCCAAAGATGCAATCCCATTGCTTGGGTTTCTCAAGTTCTGTCGACTCGCATAGTCATCGCAGGTGTTGCTACCATTGGAAAGCTTATTGTTTGGGATAGAAGCCACACGGTTGAGGCCTTCCTTTCCCATTTGTTGCACTTCCATAGGCGAGAGTATCTTGATATACCACACATTGTTCACAAATTCCCTGAAAATAAATAAAGAATCATTATACCTCCAGTGAATCATGACAAGAATAGTTTCAAAACTCCAGAAGCCAATTGTCTTTGGCTCAGAGAAACAGACATCCACAATAGGAACTTAAAATCTCGAAAAGGTGAGAAAACGGTCAAAAGACTAGATGATGTAAACTAGTCCTAGGACACTTTGAACCTCAGAGCATTGTCTAAATTTATCGCTGTTGCTCTCTACAAATTGGCATACAGCATAAAATCATATTATTAGCCGCTTAACGCTAAAATTACGCACAGTGATTCAGCATGAATCATTTTACAAACTATTAGTAATGATTGAAACTCATGGGAAGCTCAACCTTCTGAACTGCTTATGCAAACAGCCAAGAGTGTACATTAATTGACAAATATAAGCAAAATCATGAAAATTTGGGACTTACTGCCAAGGGTCGTCACCAAGGAGAAGAACATCATTCTCCCTGTCAACAAATACAAGCTGCCAGCCTGATCTCTGACGGTCCTCCAGTTGACCTTCAAGGCCAAACATACGTGCGAGCTCACTGCGCAGCTCATCATAGCTGCTGAATTTAGAAATATCCAGTGACCTCCCAAAGGACCCTGACTTGTGAACCTGTCAAATTGCACCATTTTAATAAAATACAAATTTAAAAAAAAATTAAAGAAAAAACAAGAGATACCAATGACAAGTGCTAGTTTTGAAAAAGCAAACACTGATCACGATGCATTTGCATTGCCCAATACAATCTCTGACAATAGTCCATACATCTGACCATCATGTTAAGAATAAATACGCATGTAAATAAACTATCACAATTATCTCATCTTACCTTCACAAAGGTTCGAGTTGGATTTACTTGGTCCACATTTTCTGAAGACTGCAAGAATCCTGATTCATCTACGCAACTTGATGTAGTCATATCGGAATTAAGTGGAAAGTCATTGCCTGTGCCACTGGTATATGAAGCACCAAACGGCAGGGACAATGAATCATTTCCATTGCCAATATTTCTCAGGTTTGGTGGAATCCCATTATGCAGCATGAGAGATGATGAATCAATGTTCACCCCAAACAAAAGATTGCTTTGGGGATCAGTACCACCTTGGAATGCGGAATATTCTCTACCAGGAAATGGAGGCAAAGCAGTGAGCTCAGAAAAACTTGACTGTGGTGTTCCCAACTGTTCCACTTGGGGAAGTACACATTGAGCAGCTCCAGATGATAGCTGTGGTTCACCAGTGATCTGCTTGGGTAACAAGGAAGAAGAAATTGCTGAGTTGGATCCACTTAAGTTAAGTAAGTGGGATGCTCCATCCTGTGATAGCGAACCTAATATACTATGTATAGGGGGGACATCAGATGAAGGTATAGGAATTCCAACAGGATCAGGAAAGCTCTGCTGCTGAGATTGTGAAGAGATGGACTGTATAGATGCAGACTGGGATTGAGTGATTGAGGCAAAATTAGGTAGAGCAGACATAGCATTCGGGATCTGCTGCGGAACAGACAATTGGTGCAGATGATGGGATTGTTGAAGCTGATGTTGCTGCTGCTGTTGTTGCTGTTGCTGCTGCTGATTCAACTGCTGTTGTTGCTGTTGCTGCTGCTGATTCAACTGCTGTTGTTGCTGTTGCTGCTGCTGCTGTTGCCTCTGATCACTATAGGGATGATAACGCTGTGACTGCTGTTGCAAAACCTGAGCCTGAGCAGGGGCTTGGTTTTCTTGAAAGTTCTGAAGATAAGCATTTTGAGACTGAGGCAAGACCTGTCTTTGAAGCACAGCAGCAGCTCCATTAGAAACACTTGAAGATTGCTGGAAGGGCAGAAGAGACTGTGAAGAACCTTTTGAAGAATCAACTGCCCTCATTTCTTGAAGTGCAGCGGCTGCCATTGCTTGGTATACATCGGGTTGTAGACCTGCCATAGACGCATCAAGCCTTGGTTGCATCCAAGGAGAAACTCCAAATCCCTGGAAGTTCAAAGATTGCATCCCCTGGTCTCCGAGCCCTCCTTGAAGCCACATCAGTGGAGAATTAATTCCCATATCACCATCTTTGAGACCTGAAATGAATATACCACTGAATATTTTAAGGGGCAAAAGAAACAGTAGAATTTGTGACAATACCTCAAGCAAAAACCCAAAGATACCGTGGAAAGAGGGAACACCCGATGGCCATGGTCGCTTTAGTCTGAGGGGGAATGGGGATGGATACATTGGGAATGTTGTTAGTGGTTCAATCTCCCACAATGATACTCTTGGCTGTCTCTCCCCAGCAGTGGATTCATCCCAGCCAACCTGCATTAGCAGAAAACACGTTTACAAACCTTACAAAGTTTCAAAAAGTTAAAAAACTGGCCACACCTCAATCAAAAGATTGTAAAATTTATAATAGCAAAATATTGGAATTCTAATGAGCACCATAATCACCAAATGCTCTCAACACACCTTCACAGAGCGCCAGTGAGAATTTGGCCAGCGAACAGAATCTAAGTCACTGATGCCAGTTATTGTACCCATATATCTTAAGGAAAAGAACAAACAAAATAAATAAGAAAGGTAAATAACCCACTTAATAGTATAATACAAGTATGAATAACCACTTAATTAAATGTGAATCATAAACTGTATAATGAAACTGAACTACGAGGAGAAATAACACACCGACGGACACTAGACTCTTCTGTCTCAAACAGCATCCTAAATCGCATGCCCACAGAAACCCGAGTGTGATAGACAGCTTTAACATATTTGGCCAGGGGTATCACAAATTCAGATGGACTTGCCCTGCGTTGTAAAAAAAAATAGAAAATTGAGGAACAAGAGGTAAATAGTAGTATTTACAATCAGAAGCAGATGCTCACCTCGGATTATAAAATATAGTAAAGCGGCTATTTGTTGCAGCTGCATGAGCTGCAGCAGCAAGAAGACCAATGTGCATGCTGTCACTTGACAAAACTGACGAGGGCATGACAGTCTGTGGACGATTTGCTCGCCGAATACCTAAGAGCAACTGATTCTTTTCATTCCTGATTGAAGACAACACGTTAGTGAGAGAAAAATGATTACAACAATTCTTGACGGAATAAATACAACCACCACCAACCCTCCAATAACAGAATAACAGTTTTAACTTACCAGATAAAGAGGACCGAATCACCAGCAACAAGTCGTTTAGCACTAACGAACACGCTCCATCCTGTCGTGAGAAGATGCCTCTTGGGCTGGCCTGCACAATAACATGGCAAAACGCAATTAGAAGCTAGAATTACATGTTCAGAATTCCAGACAGTATAAATTTTTTTTTGTCAAACCAGAGTATAAATTGAAAAATAAGAAATAAAACAAGAAAAACCTAGGTATAGAAAGTCAAGTTCAAGTAAATAAGACATTTAATATGTTTTTAATGAGACAATCATGACACGGATATTGGATATAACTCATGCCAATAAATATAAAATTTCCCCAAAATTTTCATTTTGAGATTTAGAACCACTAAGTGTCTGAATTGTGTGTGAAGTACCACTGCCCTCAGTTACTTTGGCATCTAAGATAGATCAACAGACTTGAAGAGTGATATGTGAAAATCATAAAAGATACCGACAGCAGATACAAAACAGAATACCGAACAAAATGATACTCACCTCGAAATATGTGTCTGAATTTCCATTCATTATCATGAAGATCCCTTGCAATTAGTTCCTGAGCAGGGGGCTGCTGCGAATAATCCTGAGGAACGGTAAAATAAAATGAATGAAACCAAGTTTATGACGAAAAAATAAAGAATAGAAGAGTGATGATCAAATGAGTCAAAGAAAAGGACACCTACAAGAGGGGGGAAAACTTTTTCAGCTGCACGGCGGGGAACAGAGAATCCTCCATGTGTGCTAGTATCACTTGCAGTCAAAGTTTTACAAAAATAGTTGGTTGGCTGTTTGCTGGCAGCACCCAACTCTGCAGGCAGTAGGTATACATCTTTTTGCTCTTGCTACAAAACAGTTTATGTCAGGACATGAAAATTACTTGACTCACAAATCAAAATTTAAAACCAGCCTAATGCAGTACCGGACTTAATGGTTGTAGGGTCATTTGAGCATATACTTCATCCGTCTCTACATCTGCCTGTACCATAGAATTAAAATTTTAAGGAGCGTCCCACGAAATTGTACAGAGAACACATAAACAGGCTGACACTTACGTGCATTGTCACATTGTGTAGCTGACAAATTAGTTGCGGAGGCAAGTTGGGGTAATTGGGAATATGCGCATCCACTTCCTTGTGGGTTGATGCTGCAACCTGTATAAGAAATACCAGGAATTAACAACGCAGAAAGGATACCCTGTAAGGTTATTAGAAGATTCAGCTGTTTGAGCAACAAGTGTACTTAAAAAGTACTGGACTACATTATAGTAATTGAGGTAATGATTTGTATAAAATGCTTAATATACAAATTTGTAGCTATATACATGATGCACAATATCTAACAAAAACAAAACAAACAAGTAACAAAAAAATAAGCTCTAATTCATCCTTTATTTATTTATTTATTTTCTATGGGAACAAATCATCCTTTATAAATTAATATACACCTGTGATTACATAGCACGCCAACATTAAAATACATACTAATTTTAGTATCCAGACTCCAAGATCACAAGAATAATTATTCATTTTAAGATATGCTCTCAATAATCAAGATGCAGGGAGATACAAAAACAAGACAATGGTACCAAAAGAATAAGTCCTTAAATTAACAAACAACAAACTTCCCTATTCTACAAACTGCAAACCAGACAATTGTTTTCTGCAAATACCGATCAGAAAGAAAAATCTGCATTCAACAATAAATGAGATAATGATGCAGTTGCTTACCTGCTCGCTGTGGCCCTGTGGAAAGTAGACTACACGACTTCCAAGAAGAGGCAGAGACACCAGAGGCCCGGCACACGCATGCCATAGCTCAGAATTCAAACATTTCTTCTCCTCTGCAATAGCTTCTATGCTTGTGTCAGTACGCATGAAATAAGCATCCATAGATTCATAATCCTAAACCAATTCAATCCTATAACAAGTTTCCACCTCGAACTCCATCCAGCATTGTGGGCAGTTAAGATAATTGAAAAATGGTAAGTTGTGTGCTCAGTCACCAAACTTAATTTCTCAAACATACAAGTAATTTATGCATAAAGTGTCACTTTCCTTACCATGAAATAACTACACAAATAGACACAACCACTAGTAAAGCAAATATAGAGTAGGCATGTTCAATGACCTTTTAATTAAGACATGCACATATAAGAATTGCCTAACACGTACGCTCAGTAACTTCAGACCCCAAACAAAAATAGCATCAAAGCAAGCAGGACAATGCTCAGAGTGAAATAACAAACGCTTCGATGAGTATTAAATTTCGGATGACAAAAAATGAAAGAACCAAATAAGGAACAAAAAATGCATACCTTCCTGAGGCTGATGATTAAACCCCGGAGACGAGGACGAAGACAAAAGCCTCATTGTTCGAAAATCCAAAAAAGCAACCTCCTTTCACCACCTACTGAAACCCCCTTCAAACCCAACTTAAACAAAGATTCAAATACTAGTCCCTCCTTATTTCTTAAACATATTTAGCACCCATACTGAGCACCTTCACCTTTATATCATCAAATGCTGTAAAAAAAATGCCCACCCCCCACCCCCCCAGGCAAAAAACCAGAAAAAATCAACTACCCTTTTGGGAAAATCTCATCCAAAGCCAGTGCCAATATAAAACACAACCCCTCTCACCCATATACGCCCCAGATCTTCTTCCCCCTACAAACACCCTCCATATTAACCCCAATTACAACCCTAAACCCTAACTGTCACCTCCAAAGCTCAGAAATTTATCAACTCTAGCAAGCTCCAGAGAAACCCTAGACAACCCAGATCTCAGACTTTGAACAGTAAATTAGAAAGTGAAGTAAAACAGAGAATTGGGGAACTCTCACTGAGCCAAGAGCGACATTTTCAGAAGCTCCGATTTGACTGCCGAAAGAGGTGAAGTTTGAGCTTGAGAGAGCTTGAGCTCTGCTTGTGAAGCTGCTGATGAGAGAGAAAGTTGGAGAGAGAGAGAGAGAGAGAAAGCTTTATTGGTCTTCGTTGAGGGCGTGTTTGGTCTACGATCAATTAATACAGTGGTAATTATTGCTGGTGGGGTAACGTAATGTTCATAGGGATGGCTGTCAGAAAAAGCAAATTAAAATAGAAGGACCAAAAATCTAACCAGACGTTCCCTATTTTACCCTAGCACTTTCCCCTTTTTTGCAATCTTGCCCATATCACTTTTAAATTTGATATTAGTTGTGAAGAATACAATTTTTTTTTAAATAAAATCTTTGATATTACAACATGATTTTTTATCAAGTGTCATAATATAATTTGTTGAATTTTTTTTTAACTAATTGTGTTATGACACTTAGTGTACTGGTCCATGTTTTCGACACTAACTGACCAAAAAAGGGACCCATCTTGCCAGAATTGGATCCGCTCTGAACCTTAGTGTCCGGAACCTTAGGATCAACATATTTGAGCAGCACAAATTGAATTTGACGGTCTCCATTAACTCATTTCGCTGGCCATCACACACAAACCAACAGCTCTAATTTTATTTTTTTTACACTAATCAGCGGTCTAGATGGATTGATCTTTAGGCTCGGACATTAAGGTCTGAAGCAGATCCAATTCCTATCTTGCCCATACCAATTAGTTTTTTTCTCTTTTTTCCTCATTTGGAAATTGCCAATCTTTTTCATGTTAGCTTTTCGGAAGAAAAAAATTCATTTTGGGAAAAGATGATTAGGTTATCATTTGGTTGTCCATATGAATTTAATAAATGGGATTAATCAAATTGCGTTTATAGGGAGGTCTGTTGTCTCCTATTGTTTTCTCCATAATGCATTGATCCAACTTCCTTAAATATTGGTTAGGGGGCCTTAATTTGTGCACGGTTTGAGTTAAAAATGCTTCTAAATTAAGTTGAACTTCTCCATGTGTGCCCACAAGAGGCAATTTCCTTAAAAGGTTTGCTGAAAGAATCAATAGGTAGGTTGTGATGGTTGCCGGTCATAGTTCAATGTGTCATCTATCAAGCACTTAGAATCTAAATTGTCAATTCAATCCGAGCGGCCACAAATTAATGTTTGAAATACTTCTTGTATTTTACTATCAAATTTTATGTTCTTGGTTTGGTTTATAGCGCTTTAACATGGTCTTGATTAAACTCATGTTTGTGCAAAAATTATTTTTCAATCGCAAAGATGTGTAAAGATTGTCGTATCCAGCACCGCTTCACAATATATGTAATATTTAGCATCTTATCATGATAAGAAATTGTCTAAGTTGCGAGAAATACAAGGTTCTTGAATAATTATTTTATTAACAAGTAGCTTGAATAAACTAAGTATGGCATGGCTCAATCGTGAGAGCCATATCTTGACCACATTCAACCATAGCTATGTGTGGCCGTTGAGAATATAGAAACATTGATCCCCCATGCTTCTTGCGTTATTTGAACTAAATCTGTAGCCTTGATTTTGATTAACTCTCTGCAAAAACAAAAATTGTTAGCGATAAAAAACTAACATATATAACAAACAATTATCTTCCTTGTAAACGTCATGTATAATCGTTTTTCGCATCAAATTAGATTACATGTTAATCGTATAATAAAACGTATATCACGTATGCTCTAACTCTAAGCACATGATCATACGGTTATATATACAACAATTGGGAGGAGAGGGGGAGTTGTTAATACGATTATTTACTCATTGCAGTTAGCATTTCTTGGAAATGCGAAGACCTAGTTGAACATTACAGGCCTTCCTTAATGTTTGACTTGAGTATCGAATTACCATTTCCTTAAGGCACTCCCAGGTTTCAGGCCCGTCTTCGGTGGTTTTGAGTCAGCCATGTAAAATCCTTCACGCCATAGCAATATTCCGTGAACGGGCCATGAAATGTATTGCATGCTGTGTAGCTACTTGATATATCTCGGTTAGGCTTTTCATGCATGACTATCTGCCAAGGGCGTTACCTGCTTTTCGGTAGTTTTGTTTGACATGTGTTCGATGTCATTCGACTGGTTTATGGTTTATGGTTTATGCATGACTTTTGTTAGTTTTAAGTATTCTATTTTTTTTTAGTCACTTTTAAAGTCTTTTTAAGTTTTTCTCTATTTTCTTTTTTTATAGTCACTTTTAAAGTCTTTTTAAGTTTTTTTCTATTTTCTTTTTTACAGGTAGTACGTTCCAACGAAATTGTAATTGAAGTAGTAACACATTGATTTTCATTTGATGTTTTTTTTAGGTTATACTTTGCAAGAAGGCCTCAAATATAATATATATACACACAGAGATGTGCAACAGATAACTAAGATTTCTTTATTTTATTAAATACAATATTATCTCGTACATTACAAGTAGTAGTTTGAATAAACTAAGTACGTATAGAATGGCTCTCTAGTGCGAACCATATCTTGACCATGTTCAACCACGCATGCATGCTTCTCTCTCTTTATTTTAACTCAATCTGTAAACTTCATTTTACTCAATCCTGTGCATAAAAAAACACAAAACATTAGAAACAGCAAGAACACTTTGAAATATAAGCAATCAAAAAGCCACAAATAACAATAACATCAAGATGCTTGTAGCTTAGTCAGTTAGTTAAAAATATTCTCTCCTTTATGCTCGAGATCCTAAGTTCAAACCTCTTTTGCTCAATATCACTTGTATCAGGATAAACCATCGATACCAAAACAAACAAAAAAATCTTCTGACCACCGTATATAAATTGTTTCTCAAATTAGACTCATCACGTGATAATCACATGATGGATTATTGCATGCAAGAGTTGTAGGGGAAGACTTCTCAACACAATACATATATAGTAAATTTACTTACTGGTTGCAGTCAACGCTCCTAGAAATGGGAACGTTGATTTGAACTTGACACGCCGCAGGGAGACCAGCAGCAGCGTCTTCCCTAATGCCTTGGTTCTGACTTGCCGCGTCCTTAAGGCATTGGCAGGCTGTACGCCTATCTTCGGTGGTTTGAGTGAGCAGTTTCAGACCCGAAACCCCACTGCAACACGCAGCAGGCGGGGTTTCAGCGCCGCTGGTGAGATATGGAAGGCAAGGAGTCAGAGATGACACTGCTTGTTGGCAAGTGACCGTGGCATGCCCCGGTTCAACCAAGACCAACATGGCCAACACCACTGCCACTGCCGCTACAACAACACGCTTCATTTTTCTCGTACGTTTGATTTTCGATATCAATTAATGAAGTGCTAGAGTGTTTAGTTACCCTAATCGTGAGCTTAAATTGTTATGTAGGTTATGGTATGTAGGGTTTGAGGGGTATTTATAGTTGACAATGGAAGATATGATCCAAAGAGATGAGGGGATTTTTGGCGTGAAGATGAGAAGCCGTTGTGGAATGAACTTGTGCTTTTTCTTGTTCTGATATGGGAAGGTTGAGCATCCTTTGCATGCTCCCTACTCCCTACCTCTTCTCTGGGTTAGGTTTTTCATGCATGCCATGGGCGTTACAATTTTCTTCGAAAGAGAAAGTTGAGTAGATTTGGTTTACTGACAAGTGTTTATTTCTTGCCTGTTAGCTGATCATATCGAACGTATCGTTAAGTTAAGTACGAGGCTTCTGGAAGGACCAAATGTATTTTCTTACTACCAAAAGTGTTTATGACTATGTTTGGCAGAAAGTGAATTAAAAGTTTTTCTAGACCATATAAGCGTTTTCTAAAGAAGCACCTGCCAAGTGTTACGTAAAAAATTCATTTCAACGTGTTTCTACTAAAAACGCTTTTAGCAAAAGCACATAATTGAACTTGAAATCATTTTCTTTACTTCACCATTAACAATGATACTTTTACATGCAACACTAGGTTACATCAGATACCTAATTCTATGCAGATTAAAAATTGGTAGTCACTTTCTTATATATTGATGATGCTTTCATTTTCAATTTTGATCTGCTTGTTTCTGTTTCACTTCGTCATGATCCTTTCAACTATACAATTCGTAGACTACGTAACACAACAACAACAGTCAGCTCTTGAAGGCTTCCTTCAGAGATTCATTCATGTAGAAATTCCATGCTAGCAATGCTGCTCCAACTGCAGGCTCTACCTGACGGTGATTCAAGATAACAAATGAAGCAGTATTGTAAGTAAAACGTTAGAAATTCAACAAGATAATGTGCATATACAAGCATATGGGACAGTGGTTAGTCGGACCTTTACCTAATTATAGCTAATAACTATTATTTGTTCCTTCCGCAGACTATTTGCGTGTTGCCTATTTTTCATGTACTCTCTAGCTATCAGTTTGATATGAACTCGCTTTTCCGTTTTATTCAAAGGAAAGTGTGGAACTGAAAGACAAGGAAGCCCGACTCTTGTGAGCGCTCAAGAAGCCATCTAGCGAAAGAAGTTGGCTCACCATTTAAATCTTATTTGCATGAAATGTCAAAAGTTGATTGAGGAGAGGCATAAGATGTGTTTACCTTTGGCCTAATTGGAACTGCCCCTGGGTAGTCCTTGGAGATGCATTTGATGACTTCCTTACCTATATCCCACCTTTTATTTGCTTCAAGAACACCACCAACCATGACGAGCGGAAAAGAATCTTTCCCCTCTGCAATTATTTTAGTACAAAAAAATAAAATTAGCATGCACGTTAGGGACGTCCTACATATCAATTATTACTTGCAACACATAAAACTCCTTGAATCTGATACCCATAAAGAATATCTCTCATGAACACTACAATAATACATCCCCATATGTACAAGGAATGGGCATAGAACAAAGGCATAAAACTTGAAAATTAAATAAGACATCAAGGCATGACCATACAGCTGCCACACCATCGTACTTCAAATAAACATTGCATGTTAAGATGGAAGGTCAACTAGGTGTACTTTCAATAAGCCGTACCCCCGCTAGTGGGAAGCGAGAGAGCACAAGACAGAGGGAAGACAACACCTATAGGTGTCAATCAACTATAATGATAGTTAAACTCATAAAGTGAATCAAATCAAGGCCCTACACAGCCACGTTGTATTAATCATTTTGTTTTTACAACTGGGTATTTAAATAGTATCACTACCCTACCGCTAAATGATTAATGTCCATGAGGTCATGCATAACCACACGTGTCATGGCTTATTATGCATCATACAAATCCAAGAATTATTGGTTCAGTACCTGGACCACACAAGCCAAGTCTTTGAACAACAGCTTTCACGCTGAGCCCCAACTCCTGGACTGAGTCAAACAAGATATTATTTGCAACTTCATCACCAGCCTCTGCACAAGATACAACAACTGGAACAAGCGCTGCAATGCGAGCCCAGGATGGATCTGCATATGTCCACCTAAAATCCAATATAAAATTACAGTTGTTATCTGATATCCCATACAATCAAACCCCTGGAACTCATTTATATCAACATATCTTGTGAATTACAGTTCAGATGTACGAAATGATTGAGTTCTCACTTCATTTTCCCAAGATGGTTCACAGAGACATACACAAAACACCAAAATTCCTTTTACATAAAATGTATTTCAATCAAGAATGCATGACAAGTGCAAGGGAAAAATACGCATAGATTTTCAAGAGACTAAAATCCAATAAAAAATTATGGTAATTCTCACTTTACTACCCTTAAGTATTGTGGTTTTCAAACTTTCATACATCAAGTTTTTTTCATCTCAGCCTCATGCCTAAAGTGAGGATTGTGGGTCACTTTCATACTTTTCTTAGGCTTTCCGTCAAAACCTCCGTTAACGTGTGATGTGGCTACTATAAGTGGAAACTGTCTCACATATAGGGTGTGTCAGTATTGATATCTAACAAGATTAGTCTCAAAATATGAAATGATTGTACTTCAATGGAACTGGAAAACTTTTATAATATACATCTATACCAGATCATAGCTACAATAAGTGGAAACCGTCTCACATTTTTGCATCACGTAACCAGGACTATTCAAGGGATGGAACAAACCTTGTCATCTATTTCACCAAAACTGCGTAAATGACAACTAGTAACTTCACCCATATATGTGATGATGGCAATTATAAGTTTCAGATAGATACCCAATGAGTTCATCTGGAGAAGAAAGACCAAGCTCCTCTACAATACTAGATGTAAGCTTTGTATCTGGACCACGACCATCATTGGCCCTTACAACCGCGGTTAATGCCTGTGCAGCTATACCGTATCCACTACAAGTAAACAAGATATTACCTTCAATAGAACTGCTGGAAAGAGAAAGGGTGCGAAGAAAAAGAAGCCTACATCTTTACTGATCACATCCCAAATGCTATTGAGTATCGACTATTGAATTCTAAGATTGATAATAAGTGTATTTAGCATATCGATTCATTTACACATGGCAATGAAATCTTATAATTAAGCACAACATATACCGTCAGGCATGGAGCATCTTCTGACTATAGGATGAGCATAATGATATGATAAATGATGAGCAGGAAAGAGTAAGATGAAACGTGAAAAACAGAAAGAACTCTACGAGATTTCAAACTAAGTTTTAATTCAAAATATGATCAAGAAGACAGAAAAGGACCAAAAGGTTCTGGGTTTAACATCTCCCATTAAGTTCTTTCTTCTCACAACCCTCATATCTTTCTATATGCTTCATGGTTAGGATGGTTCAATGACAACCACCTCCATAATGTAGATAGAGCATTGGCCATACCATCCCCTATAATTTTTATAAATTAGGAGCATCATGGATTCATGAGGCAGAGAATGAAATAGAGCAGAAATAAGAACAATGCAACAAGGCTATACCTTCCCCAATCACCTAAGGTAGGACCTGCACCGGCTGCCCGAGCTTCTCTACCGTCTTCTGTGAACCCGTAGGCAATGGTCCCTGTGCCGGCAATTAGAACACACCCATGAAGCTTTCCCAGAGTCCCACAAGCTAGAGCCGCCACAGCATCATTCTGAACATACAACCTCACATGGCTGGGAAATATATCCCTATTGACACCAAGAAAAAATCAAACATTTAGAACTAAACAACATTAATTCGACATTAATGTGTCGAAAACCCAAAAAAAAAAAAAACCAAAGAGAAGCACACAAATGGGAACAATGTAGGAAAAGATAGAGACTTGGAAGTGTTACCTCATCCAATCCAATATCCTCTGCTGATCAGTGGGGTGGTTGACGCCGGAAACCGCCAAACAAACAGCCCGAACCGCGGACCGGTTCGAACCCGACTTGGCCAGCGCTTCCGCCATCACCTGCTCCAACGTTTCCCTCGCAGCCGCCTCTACGATTTCACCAGAAAGTGATCCCAATTGGGTAAAAAACTACCATCAAAACTTCAAAACAGTAAAAATCAACTGAAAATTCAAGAAATGAAGAACAATTACCGCCAACGCTGTTGTGGTTGGTGCAGCCAGCGACAGCTCGAGCGAGGACGGGAACCGGGTCGGGGAGGGGATCGGAGAAGGGCAAAATGGGCATGCAAATGCAGACGGTGGAGGTGGTTCCGCCGTCCACACCCAATATAACATCTCCGGCGCCGGCGGCCACTGGCATTTGGTGCTCAAAGTCCCAGATTTCGCCATTCCTGTAGGGCTTCATCTGGGTTTTCACGGTGGTCCAATTGAATCGTATTAGATCGGATGGGATTGGAATTCGGCGTTTGTTTGGAGGAATCGGAGGGGTTAAAAGGCGCCAACGGAAGCTCGGTCTCCCTGCGTCAGAGACAGATGGGGATAAACGGAAGAGAACAAGGAGGAGAGGTTGGGGGAGTCGGATGTTTTTGGACTCTCTTCAATCATAAAATTGTAATTAATTTTTTATTTTTTTATTTTTGTTTTGGTTCTCGGACGGCAAGCGGGAGGGCCATAATATTTTTTTTTTATCAAAAAATAAATTTTGTTAGATTAAATATTATTATTATTAAAGGAAAAATTTGAAATAAGTTCAATTTTATAAGCCTACTTTTGAAATAGGTTTAATTTTTAATGGCTTTTGACTTTTGAAATAAGTCTAATTTTTAGTTACTTTGAACTCATATTAAAAAACCCCTAATAATTATTAGTGGCTGTTAATTTTTTTTACGCTTTCAATAATGGCAATCCATAACACATACACAATGTTTCGAAAATTATCGAAACAATTGCCGTCCGAAGATGTATAAAACGAGAAGAATCTTACATATCATCAGTTGTATACAATCATGCGTTTACTCAAATCATTTTGGTTCCTAAAATGGCCTCTGTTTGCATTCTACCATAAGAATGCAAAGGTGGAGGGGTTTTCGAACTAATAATCAAGGTTCGAGCAGGAGGGCATCAATATTTCGTTTTCCTTCGGGGCCTTTTGTGTACCACGACGACACATAATCTCCATAAACAACTTCCCGGTAGAGGGCAGGAGTCGACTCGCTGATGAGCTCCGAAACAGGGGATACTTTCACTGTCTTGGCCGGATCGTGAAATGTCGCCACTGAGAGTCGTGGCTGACAGGAATTGGTTAGAGCCCTATGCACGGCACTTCTGTACTTGCCGTTGGTTATTATCTGCAGACAAGATAATCCACTGTTAGAGAACAAACGAAATTGATACCATTGCTCTACTTGTTCATCCAATTCCAGAAAACAATTCCTAATGCATGAAACACACTTTATCTTTAAATAGACAAGAATCATACGAAAGCTCATGCTGGTGATTCAGGTTGTCAGCTTATGGAGAAACGGAATACACATATATCAAAACTAACCCTAAGAACGGCATTGTTAGTTTCAGACGTCACAGCTCAAGTCCACTTGGTACAAACACAAAACCGAACCAACCTAAATCGGTACCTTGAGTATTGATCTAAAGCCAAACCCAATAATCAAAGCCAGTTTCCTAATGTTTGAATTAAATATTACAGGTTCCTCCTCATGTCACAGTTCTTCGTAATCTCAGTTGAAGCCAATTATTAAGACAAATCAGAAAGGACAATGACCAAGCCTCATTGTGTTCCTTGGGACCCAAACTTAATATATTCCTAACCAGAACACATAAAAACAAACAAAAAGAGAGAGAAAAATAAATACGACGGGAGTATTGATGTCATGCCAATCTCCAGAAATAGTGGTTGCCAGTAACATCATACAACTAGCAGCTCAATCGAAGACAAAATAAAGTTGATTAGGAAATTATGGCTTAACCCTTGCTGAAACTGAAAAAGCAGGCGTGTGATCTCCAATGCGACTTCTCATACATTGACAGATTAAGCAGCTTGTGAGTTTTTTAGTGTGTGATGTCCAACTGCAACTAAAAGTGCATGTACAAAGCAGTACATCTTAACTTGGTTGGCTACGCATCCAATCAACTTAGAACCATATTAACCAATGTTTATTGTCTAATCACTTATCCTACCCGACCAAGAATTAACAAAAACTAACCCAAAAAAAACAAATTGAGGCTCCTAGGTCAGTTTGTCTTCAAGTCCCCACAGACGAATTAATAATTCCCTACTAAAAAAACATGCCCTAAATCAATACATTGAGAAAATAGTACACAATATTCTTATCTATTAAAAATGCCACTCAGCTAATGATAATTCCGCACTGACATGGTGATTGGACTGCATATATTCAATGGGCGTAGGCATCAATTGACAACGGATGACATCTGTTATTAATAAAACAAAGGCACACTACAAGGCGCTTCTTGACACCAAATTTATTCCTACAAAAGCGTGGATCAAGAAAATTTGACACTGCATTATAAAAACAGAAACTTCAAATACTTGGAACACACCCTCCCCTCCCCAGTCCCCACTTCCACTCTAAGAAATGTTAAACCCCCTGCATTCTATGCCCCTCCTTTCTTTCTCACCAACAATATTTAACCCATTTCCTTAATCTTTATAGCAAAAGTTTTCAACTTTGTTATACTAAGAACTTGTATAACCAATTGGGTAATGTCAGCTCTTCGTCGCTTCGATTTGTTAAATAAAACAACCATAAAACAACCGATTGGGTAATGCTTATAAAACTAAAGTCTGCAATTTTCTCATAGTTATAGGCAGCAAAAAGAAGAACAAGGGTGTGTTTGTTATTTGACAGTAGAAGTTACCTCAGTTTGGTCAGCTAAAAGCACAACAACGGCGTCGCCGCCCAAAGGCTTCACCGGCACCCAATCGCCGTCCTTAAGCACCTCAAGCCCGCCCACCTCGTCCTGGACCAGCAGCGTGATCGCCCCAAAATCCGAATGGGACTGCAGGCCCAAAGTCAGCTCCGGTTGAGGACACGGCGGGTAGTAGCTAATCGTAATGTTCTGCCAAAACTCCCCCACCGCCTCCTCCATACGCCGCCTTTCAAGCCCCAGGCTTTCCGACAACAGTCCCAGCAGCTCCCGCGCCAGCGAAGCTATTCGATCGCTGTACTCGGATACCACCCGTCGGTAGTCCGCGGGAAAATCGGGCCAGCGCGTAGGGTCCCGGCGCGCGAGGGGGAGAGTGTGGTGGTCGAAGTAGTCTCTCCAGTCCAAAACGGTGTCGTCCTTCTCCAACATCCGGCTGCCGTACCCCTCCGACGCCGACGAGCTCGGATCGCCCGCGTAGTTCAGCTTGTCTTCGACTGAGCTATCGTTGAAGAAGGTGAGGCCGGCGCGCTTAATGGCATCGAGTAAGGCGGCGGGTACGCCGTGATTGGTAACGTGGAAGGCGCCCCAGTCTCTGCAGGCTTGTCCGATTGAGGCCCGAACCGAGTCGCGGCGGGTCGGGTCGAGTCCGAATAGGTCGATGATGGGAATGTTGGTTGAGGATGATGGTTGGTTGGGTCGGTACTGGGGAGGTTGAATGTATTGGGGCGGAACTTGGGTCAGACCGGCTTGGGCCAGGCTTTGAACCCTGATGGGCTCCGCCGCCGCTGCTTCCATTTTTTATCGAATTGGGATTCCCGGAGAGGTACACAGAGCGATGCGAGGACGATGATACCGATTTTATAGCCTGAAGCTAATAATTGGTATTGGTTCAGTGTTTTTGTTCATAAATAACACTGATTTTATTTTTCTATTTTCCCGGCAAAATAATTTTTTTTTTCTCCGAAAAATAAATATGTTCCGTAAAATTGGCGGTAAAGGAAAAAAAAGGGCAATTGAGCCAAATAATTTGAGTAATTAATGTGAATATATGGTTACATAAAAAATTCATGTGAATTTTATTTCAATCCAGCGATGTTAGTGAATTAAATATTTGCTTGTACTTGGTGCATTTTTAGGACATATTTTTTTGGAGAGGAGCTTGGCTCCTTAAGATTGAGAGGAGTACCTCCTCAATTTAATTTGTGTCTGATTCAATGAATTTTCTGTTTATAATCGAAACTATTTATTATTATAAAAGGCGTTAATTGTTAGAGCAAAAAAATTTGAGTCCCTAAACCCTCCCACAAGTAATTTTGTAATCACGTCGAGAAGTTGAGCACCATATTTGCTTGTCATCAATGAGGGAAGTTGGGGTACTGCAAAAATACACTCTGGCGCTCAAGTCAGTATTTATTCAAAACAATTGGATTACTTATAAAGTGATCATGTACTTTCATTTTTTACCCCTTCATTTTTGATGGGATTATTAGCCTTTTTTGCGCATTCGAGTCTTTGCACTAAGTCTCACTTTCCTTCTATTTTCCATGTTCCACATAGCCAAGCACAAGACTCCCCTAGGCTATAGCATAGGGAGAGTTTTGGTTCTCAAGCTTAACAATATTAATCTTTTGGGCAAGTTTATGATTTTTAATTGTTATATTCACTTGGGAAAGGAAAATTTGATGATTAAGACTGTTTTTAAGAGTAATAAGAGCTAACAGATGTTAAATAAACTCATCACTTTAACCAATATTATATTTTAATAGTAATAAATTAAATCTTTCATACCACAAATGATTCCTTATTTTATTCATTTGAAAGCTTTGAAGGCTAGAAACCTATAAAACATAGCATAAAATTCTTGCTTCAAATTATTACATTCAAGTTTTTACTATTATATAACTTTATGTAGGCAACAAAGAATTAAAAATTTGATTTCGTAGTAATAATTTTAGCGTAACCTACCCACTGAATAATTTCTGACTACGTCATCGTATGTTCCATCTCTTTTTTTTTAAATTACTAGCTGGTAGCTTCGCTACAACAATTCACCCTTTTAGAGGTCATTAGCGTCAGAAATCAAACTAAATTTTCGTGTTTCATGTTCTATGTTCCATGTTCCATGAAAGTGTTTAATTGGTTCCATCTTTTTTTTTTTTAAATTGACTACCTGGTTGTTTCGCTACAACAGCCCACCCTTTTAAAGGCCACTGATGTCAAAAATCGAACCCAATTTCCGCGATTCATGTTCTATGTTCCATGAAAGTGTTTAATCGTGCTTCTTTATTTTCATATCCCCTCTATTTTACTTCCACCCTCTTTTTTTATTTTTGGTCGAAATCATTTCCAACCTCTTTCACATGACGGCCATTGGCCTTAAATAGCCAACAGTAAAAGACCAAGCTCCCACAGTAAAACTGGATAATCCAATCCAATCCAATCCAATCCAATCCAATCCAATGGGCACTGAACAGAAGTATCTGATTACATCTGGATTTGGTTTTGACTGACCGCCTTATCCCAATGCCAGAAAGACCCATCCTTTAGAAAATCCGATTAAAAAATCGTTTCCAAACACCCACAATGCCACCGCCGGCGGCGCTCTCAGCTTCCTCCTCCTTCACTCTCCTCTCCCCACCTCCCTCCCCAAAACCAAAGCTCCCGCCTTTCTCCCCCAGAAAACGCTCCTTTGCCATCACCCCACGTCGCCACCCCCTCCACTCCTCCCCCTCCTCCGCCGTCCGATGCGCCGTCATCGAAAAAGAAACCCCCGAGGCCCACCGCCCCGATACCTTCCTCCGCGAGAACTCCTCCTCGTCCTCCGTCCGCTACCGCTTTGAGAAAATGATAAGAGATGCCCAGGACACTGTCTGCGCCGCCATTGAGGCCGCGGACGGTGGCGCCACATTTAAAGAGGACGTGTGGTCGAGACCCGGTGGTGGCGGAGGCATCAGCAGGGTCCTCCAGGACGGCGCCGTTTGGGAGAAGGCTGGTGTCAATGTCTCTGTTGTGTACGGTGTTATGCCTCCTGAGGCTTACCGAGCTGCCAAGGGCGCCGCCGCAGCTGATCATAAGCCTGGCCCGGTTCCCTTCTTCGCGGCCGGAGTTAGCTCGGTAAATTCGTGAGTTGTGCTGTGTTTGTGAACAAAGAAATGTTGGGTTGTCTTATTTTTGTGTGTGTAATATGTGGGGTTTGATTGATTGCTTTCAGGTTTTGCATCCGAAGAACCCATTTGCGCCTACTTTGCATTTCAATTATCGGTATTTCGAAACCGATGCTCCCCAAGGTTAGTAACTTTGTTGTTGATTGTACATTGCTTAGCTAGGTGGTGTTTGTAGGTAGGCAGGCTTGAATCCGTCGTTTATCGAAGTGCTGAAGAAGTAGATGATCTCAAATTGAGTATATCATTTTCGTTCATGCTTATGTTGAATAATGCAAAACCAAGGATTAGACAGATTGGCAACGGATGGGTTGAATTGGACGTTAATGTGCCGAGGTTGTTTTTACATAGAAAAATGTGAAACCCTTAAAACATAGTCCGCTGGGCACTCGGATTATGCTCACTCACATGCTATAAATGATATGTTGAGATTCTGAGTAATGCCTTTGTGGGTTAATTAACAGTGAATAATGATAAGAATTGCAATGTTGATAAAACTATCAGTTACATTAGCAGAACAATATTAAGGTTAGTGACCGAGGTAAGATATTTCTTCTCGTCAGCGTCTGGAAAATTTGCCTGTTCCTTGTATCACTCGTGTATATATAATTTTATGAAAAAAGAGAGCTGCTGGTACTCTATGTTGATTTGTCATATTTGTGCAGATGCTCCTGGAGCACCGAGGCAATGGTGGTTTGGGGGTGGTACTGACTTGACACCTGCTTATATTTTTGAGGAGGATGTTAAGCATTTTCATTCAGTATGTACTCACAACAGACAACTTTCCTCGTGGTGTTTTGTCTCCGGTGTTTTAACATTCTTTTCTTTTGAAAAACGCTGGGTGACTCTAACTAGCTGCATACTAATGTTAGCCTAAATCTGTAGGTTCAGAAAAGTGCTTGCGACAAATTTGATCCTGCCTTCTATCCTCGGTTCAAGAAATGGTGTGATGATTATTTCTATATCAAGGTATTTTACCGAACCTTTTTTACCATTATGTATTATGATTCTATAATATGGCATTGATGATGCATTGATGTTTTCTAAACTCTAATAGTCAATTTGGACAACTTCTCAGGAACTAACAAAAGACGTGCCTGTGTGCCAAATAACTGCGTTCTTGTTTCTGTTTGCTTATATTATACTGGTGATATTATTCTGTGAAATGAGTATGTTGACGTTCTCATCGTAATGCAATTATTTGTGGATTGTGATTGTTGCCGTGTCAAATTTCCAATTATTACAAATGTACTGAGGTTTACCCATCAAGAAGTTCCTGATGTACACATAAAAGGCATAACTTTCAATACTACATCCACTAGGCATGTAATGCCTGTACTTTCTCATGTTTGTGGATTGTAGTCAATGAAGGGTAAAACCCTTTCGCCACTTCCCAATCATTTACTCGTAAAATACTTGTTTATTTTTAATTACGATGCTGACTAAATGGGTAAAAGTAAAACTATTAATGATTTCGGACTTGGTGCAGATGTCAAATTACTATGTTTGCCTGATATTATTTTGCTTTATATTTGACAATCATCTTCGTATGCAGCATCGAGATGAGAGGCGAGGACTTGGAGGAATATTTTTTGATGATCTAAATGACTACGATCAGGAGATGCTTCTTTCTTTTGCCACAGGTATTGCTTAGAAAAATAGAATGCTCTCTTTGTGTATTTTCCGTTAATTGTTTCATTCTTGTTGAGCGACTAAATCCTCTTCCTGCATGGACTTCTGTTGACATGAAGAATGTGCGAATTCTGTGGTCCCTGCTTACCTTCCGATTATAGAGAAAAGAAAGGACCTACCATTTACAGATCAGCAGAAGGAATGGCAGCAATTGCGAAGAGGGCGCTATGTCGAGTTCAATTTGGTATGAAAATAAGTCCTTAAGGCATTTAAAGACTTTCATATCATCAAGACTTAAGTAAATGAGGTCTAATTCATCTTTTTCTTTTAAACAAAAGGTTTATGATCGTGGAACTACTTTTGGACTAAAGACGGGAGGTCGAATTGAGAGTATTCTCGTCTCTCTTCCACTGACTGCTCGATGGGAATATGACCATGTAAGCGATATTTTATTGACACTACTGAAAATGGAACAGTTTGAACTTTTGAACTCGTAATTGAGGGAGTGATCTTATTGTTTGCTGTGCAGAAACCAGAAGAAGGAAGCGAAGAATGGAAACTATTAGATGCTTGCATCAACCCAAAGGAATGGGTTTAAGGTTTTGAAGTTTATCTTTAACTGTATGACCTTGATTTTTACTTCTGCCCCCACTCCTCGTTTTTCTTATATCATCTTCCGTTCGATTTTTTTCTTTAGCTTGAGAGTTAGAGGTTAGCAGTCGGTATCTTGATCAAGTGTAGTATATGTACAAGGCGATGTAAGTTGTGAATCCTGAAAGAATTGTCATCTTTTGTAAGATTAGAAGCTCTTGTTGAATAAATATTCAGCGCCAAGTTGGAACTTCAAGTCATGTCACCAGCTCTGAAACTAGGCAATCGTGAGCCCGTTACATGTTACAGTCGTTGGCTTTGTGGTCTAAGGGATTGTTTTACGCATGCTTTGACAAGTTGTTGCAGATGGACATGTGCAACAGCTTTAATTTGCTCACCTTGCTGACAATTTTAGGGAACGACTCTCAAATTGTCGTAAATTCCATAATCCTCCACTACTTTTTGTTGCCTACTAGTTTGACTCCATAGTTGTTGCTTATATCCATCAGTAACAAGTATGCCGTACGCTGCGTATTGTGGATTTGTTTACATCTACAACTCCTTTCTGCTTCGTTTTCATTTCACCAGCTACACAGCATTCCCACTTTTTAAGAGTACCATCCTTAGAATTTTTAAGCCAATCTAATATGGATCCGGCGGTTCGCTGTGATCTACTGCATAGGGATCACTCAAGTCATTGCAAAATGTATACTGCATCGGATCAGCAATCCACTAGATTTCAGTGCAAATACCATCTTCGATAAATAATCGTCTTCATGAAAATAAAGAGTGATCCTGAAGTATAATGTTGAATCAAGGAATACTGAATATATAAAAGAGTATTACATAATCTTACTATGTCACTATGTCAATTGAGGCAAGAAAGGAGGGAATGAAAGCCTCACAACCTGAGTTTTGGATGTTTTCACTACTTCCCAGTTGCTGGTGAAACTAAGGTCTCTACATACAGAGCAAATGCAAGCCTCAACTGCTTTTTAGGTTTAAGAACACTTCTGTATCTGTTTTCCTTTAAATCATATAATTTTAAGTCACCCTGTCTTTTAAGCCTATGAAAACTTTATCATCCTCTGAAACGTACACGGGATGTGAAAGGTCTTGATCTTTCAGCACAATCAGTTTGGTCCAAGATTGTTCAACTTCACATCACCCATATTTCTGTATTCCCAAATCTGAAATTGTCAAATGAACACAAAAGGTGAGAACTTTTATAAACCCCAAGATCTGCCCCCAGAAATATATCTCCGAGAACATTGGGTAACGACACTAGCTCCTGAAATTTTTCCTTTGCTAAATCGAAAGAGGTTATTGTTGTTGATTTCGGATCTATTGACCCATCTGCACGACGTTTAACGTTTAGCCAATGTAGGGCGCCGTTCAACAACAAACCCCGGTCGGACCCAATATGATCGATACCTTCCACAATCCTCCATGAACTCGTTTTCAGTGTAAAGACAAAAACTTCATTGGTTCGATCTGCACTTAGACAGTTGCAAATGACTTTGTAATCATCAGTCGCAGAATCATGACCAAATCCATAAAATGCCGGAAGGAAAGCTTCTGGACTGGGTTTTGGTATCTTCTTGGAATTGCCAGTACAAGGATTCCACAACAAAGTGTAATGGCAATTTATAAAAAGACAAACCAGGCCATTGCTAGAACCCACGATCCACACATTTCTGTTGTCAGGCTGCGTTTATGGTAATTTGTGCCTTCTGCAGCGTGGAACAACTACACGACTAATATTTTCGTGCTTGTTCTTCGTTAAAAATGACAGTAATGATTCGTAGTCTATGGACTTTATCAGAAAATGCCACCTGTTTGTAAACATTAGCAGCCTCAAGTTGGTGCTGTGTCTAATTGCTTGGCTGCACTGTTTTCTAACAAAATTAGGGTCGGAGATTAAGGTACACCATGACTTGCATACACGCCGACATCGTAGTAAGGATTTCCCTGGAACCCATGACAGTATCTCAAGGATGATGTCATTGTTGAAAATACAGGCGCCATCATCAGAGGGCACCGGTTGCGTCTCTCGTTCCAGGAGGACGCCGTCCGCCATGTTAATTAGATTATCAAATCCATCTCATCTAACTGCAAAAAGATCCATAAAAATGTCAGAACAAAAATTGAAAGAAAAGTAGAAAAAACCTAAGGCTTTTACGTATGTAGGATTTATAAAATGAGAGGAGCTGGCCAAGTTCGACGTGCCACAAGAGCTAGGAATTCGATCCTATACTACCATTTAAAAATCTCATAAATTTTTTGCCATGATATTGGGACGAGGAAAGAATAATCAACAAATAATCATCTGAATCATAGAGTTCTAGCCACGCCAAAAAAATCAGAATCATCCAAATAAAAAACCCTAAAATAGTTGTAAAGCTGACGAAACAATCTGGAAATATGTAGAAAAAAAAGAATAAAATTAGCAAAATATGTGTTAAAGAAATCCATACCTGTGATTATCAGAGGGACAGGTGAAGGGAAGAAGATGAAGAGACAAGAGCTTTGTGCGTTGTGCAGGGAGGGGAAGATTTTAAGTGAAAATGATTATGCGTTTGATGCGTTATTTCGGAATGGGTGGCCATTTTAAAGGAGGTGTATTTAATTGAGATTTTGAAGGATTTTAATTATTTAATAAAAATAGGGGGAACGAAGAAATTGTGGTGCTCCACGGCATGCGGGTTACCCCGGGAGTGCCTATTTCACATCTATTTTTTGCGGATGATTCGGTTATTTTTTTGTCAAGCAACAGTACATGAGATTTGGGGAGTTCTAGAGGTGCTTGATTGTTATGCGGACGGTTCCGGACAACTTATTAACAGGGAGAAAAGTTCTTTATTCTTTGGGGAAAATTGTAATACACGGCAAAGGAAGAAAATTGGGCCGTGTACCAGTATTCAAGATAGGGAAGGGTTTGTGAAGTACTTGAGATTGTTGGCGGATTTTGGGCATTCCAAGTGTGCGGTGTTCGAAGAAGTGCAGATCAGGGTATGGATGCACGGTTTAACGGGTGGGCGGAGCAATATTTATCACAAACGGGTAAGGAGGTGTTAATCAAGGCGGTTACGATGACTATGCCAAATTATGCGATGTCATGTTTCAAGCTTCTGGTGAGTACGTGCAAAGAGATGGAGCAGGAAATTACGAGATTCTGGTGGAAGGGTGTTGACCCTAAAAACTACCAAGCCTACGTGGCGCGCAGGCCGAGTAATCTATAAGCTAACTACGTCATTCGGTGAATGCGGGGCGTGCCAACTCGTCGGCCAAGCTCGGCAGAGAAGTAAATTTGTTGATGTTGCGTTGGGCGTGCGGCTGACTTCTGCGTCTTGCGATTGCGGCCGAGAAAGGAACACGTCTCGGCCTCTTGGGCTCTCGAACCTGAAGACAAGGTTACTATCTTACGAAGTTCACGAATCAAATTTGGCTTTCAATGTGCCGAATGTAATAACTTGTAACACCTCACTTCGCCGAGAAGGCTGATGAGATGACCTCGACCAATAAGGATTCAGAAATCCTTCTCGACCGAGACTTAGATAGGTAATCAACCGTCATCGCCGCAGTGCTGTTGATGCCAACGGAAGATGATGCGAGATTGGCTGATTCTACGGTGACAGAGCTATCTATGCCGACTTAAGATATCACCGGTTGCTTTCACAGTGCTGTTGATGCCAACGGAAGATGTGTCAGCGAAAAGAGAAAATAAAAAATCTCAAAGTTGTTGAGAGAGTTTGCGCAGGGCAGTCGTGTGTTGAATTGGGGCCCCTTGAATGATGCACAACCTCCTCTATTTATAGCACTGGATACTTTTAAAGCCAAGTGAAAACCCTACTTGGACTAGGTCTCCTTCTCCTGATCAAACACCAACTCGACCAGTCCTATTTTCACTATGATTGCGAACCTAGCCCTTTATTGAGCCGGATTCACTTTCGGGTTATTAATTCTGCTGAGACTCCTTATTGCACCAGGACTCGACTTGTCTTGCGTCATGACCTAGCCGACCTAGGTTTGGAGGCCCACGTGGTGAACGATCCAAGACACCTTTGTCGCAAGGCTTTCCGGGCCGAGAATGATTCTACACTCGGCCCAAACTGATATTTTGGGCCCAAACATTGCCCCCTCGCTTCTGAGGTCTTCGGCCTGAATTCTTTAGTCGAGTTTCGACCTTGAAGAAGCGAATCTAATACTCAGAACCCAAGTACTCTATTTCCAAGGCACATTTATTGAGCATGATTGCACGATCTTGATCCTGCTAACCAACACACCACGTGGCAGCCTTTGACTCGGCCAATTCCTAATAATGACGTCTAAGGCGTGCGGCCCCCTGAACCGTCATGCCATCATGACCTGACCGCTGAACATAGCCATGCTACCTTAATCCGCGAGTTATTCGTCATCGTGCAGACGCCAAAACGTCTTTCGCCATAAATTTCGCCGCCACACGCAATCGTGCGCCCCCAAAACCTCTGACCCTCGATCTTCTCAACTGCAATTCCTGAATGTCCAAAACCCCAAACACCAACTGCAACTCTATAAATACTGAAATTCTCTCATTTGTACTTTACGCTTTCAAATTTTCTGAAATTTCTTGCTATTGCTCTCCAGTGTATTTCTTCCTTTCAAGCCTTCGTTCTTCAATCCTTAAACCCAGAAAATTCTTTTCTTGTCATCTCTTCAATCCATTCACCATGGCCTCCTTTATCTCCAAGCTTTCTAAGAAGTGATTTGAAAGTGACATGAGTACCCCTCACCAAATCTTGGGTCCTCTCTTTAAAGCGGCAGTGCCACCAACCATCACTGGACTTCTCCAGAAGCACTGCCTGTCATCCTTGCTGCAAGGGTTTGAATGGTCGAAGTGGGAAGTGGCGAGGCCTCAGGGCTCTTGGCCCTCGACCACTACAGCCTGGGCAGCCTGTGTTGTACAAATGGAAAGGCTTTTTGGCGAGCAATGGAAAGCCCTAGGCATTTATGACGCCATTCACCTTTCGTCCATGGATATCATCCTGGACAAGAAGCTCTTCCTAGCGGCCTTATGTTTCTGGTGTTCGGCCATTAACACCATGGTTCTCCCTCTCGGCCCCATTGGCCCCACCATCCTCGACCTTACTGCCATCTTGGGAACTTCCCCGACTGGAATCCCAGTCGACGCTGCCCTTCCTGGGTACCTGTCGAACCTCAATTTGAAGGCGCTCTTCGACAAGCGGGTCCTTGAGACGCTGGGCGGTGATGGCCAAACACCCTCGAAGGAAGAGGTCCACAAGCTTCGCAAGAACTTCTTCAACTACAACACACTTTATCTCCATTTTACCGGCCGAGGAGAAGAGGCTCTGCGAGAAGGAGAGCACGAGGCTTTCCTCTTCTATTGGTATAACAAATTTATTTGTTGTACCAAATCTAACAAGTGCCTGGTCGAGAATATGCCAGTGGCCGAAGCTCTAGCTAGCGGTCACACTTTGGCACTTAGCCCGGCCATTCTCGCACAACTCCTACGCTGCTTAGCCGAAACGACCCTAGATAAGGTTGATCCGCAGCAGAATGGTCCCCTTTGGGTCTTCCAGCTCTGGCTGCAGGTCTACTTTGCTCCTATTCGACCAACGATGGCCGATTTCTCGCCCAAGGAAGCGTTCGGCCCTCAACTGGCTCTTCGGCCACTCCCCCCTCACCAAGCTGAAGAAGTGTTCAGATACTTTTTCGCTCTCGACGACCTCTCTGATGACGAATTCTTGATCTGTCGTCGTCGAGAATACCCATCATCGATCAGACTTCCTACATCAGCGTGGGGCGCGGACGAAGATGCTGACCTTCGTCAAACTTGGGGGTCTTTCGTGCTTGCCCGCGACATTCCTCTCGGTTGTGAGGGTCACCGAGCGAGTTGGGAAGTGTATCATCCCAACTTCCTCGCTCGGCAGCTTGGCTACCTCCAAGGTTGCCCAGTCCCCCTCCTCTCTTCACGGTCCGTCCTAAGCCGCGGATGCGAAACTGGTTCTTCAGAGAAGGAATGCAGCGACGTAAAAAGGGAGTTTCAGGAGCGGTGCCAAAAACTCTTTGCACTGACACCTTTGGTGAGTGGTGGGAAAAGTACACCCAACAATTCTTTGGTGTTTCGGTCGAAACCGTTCTCACCAAACTCTTCGGTGGTCGACCTAAGAAGGCTTCTGCCCCCAAAACCCAAGGTAAGTGTTTATCTCTCCCATTTTCCTTCAATTTTGAACTATTGATCTGCCTTGCTGATTTGCTTTCACTTTTTCTAGGTAGTCAGCCGTTGAAAAAGGTGAAGGTGGTTGCTGCGGCCGCGGTCGAGAAAAAATCGGTCGTCGCGAAGAGGGCAAAGACCGATGTGCAGGCCTCGCCGAGCAAACGGCTTCGTCAAGAGGCCGAGCCGCCTGTCGAACCTCCTCGGCCCGCCAATCGGGTTAAAAAGCTGGCGAAGAAATGAGAGCAGGAGATTCACGTCATCTCTAGTCAGACTACGGGAGCGACGACTCCCAGCGTTTCCCCTTCTCCCCTTATTGCCCAAGCTGTGGTCGAGAGACAGCCAATTCCGGCCGAATGAACAGTTCAAGCACGTCCTGTTTCTAAGGTCGGCACACCAGTTGTTGTTCCCTCAGTCGAAGCTGCACCTGTCCTGGAAAAGGCAGTCCCTGAGACTGAGAGAACTTCTCCTGCAAATCCAAACCCTTCGGTCTTCGTCTTGGAAGAGAGCGAGGGGAGCGACGAAGTTCCACTGGCGAGTCGCCCTCATCCCCGGCGTCAACCTCCTTCTATGTCCGAGGCGGCTGTCCGAGTCGGCCCTCCTACGACCGACCGTGGCAAACAATCGGCCGGAAAGCCAGCAGCGGCGGCGGAAACGCCCGTTCCTCCACCAGACCAGGGCCTCAATCCTGTGTCCGAAGACCAGGGCCTCAATCCTGTGTCCGAAGCGGCTGTCCCAGTCGGCCCTTCTACGGCCGACTGTGGCAAGCGTCCTGTAAAAGAACCAGAGGCGACAGCGGAAACGCTCGTTTATCCTCTGGACCAGGACCTCAATATTCCTCCGCAGGAAGCCACTTCGGCCTTCGTAAGTACCTTCTACCGCCTTTCCTTGATTATTTTCCTGCCATAAAACTAAACCAGAAAAATACTAACTGTCAGGTGCCTGCATACTCTTTTCATCGAAACTTCTACGCGCCGAAGGGTGTTATCTATATTTCTTGGCCGCCTCAGTGGCCATCGAACGTAGATAACCTCCATCGGCCGTGTGAACTGAGAAGCAGTCTAAGACACTGAGCTCAGCCATTAAGTTCTTTAGGTTCGAGCAACGATCCTGGAGACATAGCCGAAGTCTTCTCTCGGCAGGTTAAAAGAGGCGAAACCTTCTTGCTATCTTTTTCATGATTTCTTTGAGCTTAACCTGATTTGTGTGTGCAGGCTTCATGAGAGGTCGAATTCAAAGCTCTCCTGTCTAGCACCACTGGAAGGGCTGGTCATTCGGCCGTCGCAACTGAAGCTGCTGATTCAACTGCTCTAACTCGGTTGTAAGAGGTCTTGTCGCTTTCGGCGTCGCAAGTACTCGAGCGCAACGGTCTTGATTTGCTCGGCGCATGTCTAAACGACCTCAGAGCCGATGGTCAACTGAGCGGCGAGGCTATCGTTCAGGCGTCGTCTTCCTTGGAGCGAGTTCGGGAGACCTTTAGTATCTTCCAGAACGCTCTGAAGGCCGAACAAGACCTGGAAGCTGCCACGGCTGTCCAAGATATTCTCCGTCCAAAGATCGATGCTTTAAAGGCAAAATGAGAGGCTTTGGCCGACCTCGACCGTCAAATGGTCGAATTGGCGAAACGCAGGTCGGCCATTACCTCCGAGCTTGCTAAGGACTTCGAGTCGGGCGGCAAGGCTTGCTTGACCGAGTATGGGCGAACGCAAAACGGGTCGAGCAGTTGAAGCTAGATAAGAAGAACCGGCATGCCGAGGTCATCATGGGCGAGGTGCGGTGGTTGGAGCTGAAGGCCCTGCTCGGCACTCTTCTACCTTCTTCGCCCTGAATCTTTTAAATATATTGATCGACCTACTCGTTTTGTATATACTTATTGATATTTAATGAACTGATTTTCTATTCCCGCATTTCCCATATGACCGAATAGTATTTCTTCAAAAACTTCCCATTCATTGGTAATTTGTGAACTAAACTGGTCCGGTCTCTAAGATGATATGCCCATTTTCCGTATACTTTATGTACAACAAACGGCCCTTCCCAATTTGGCGATCATTTGCCGAACCTAGGGTCTTTTAGTCCTACGGGCAACATCGTTTGCCAAACTAATTCACCCTCGCTAAATGTTTTCTGTCGTACCTTTCGATTATAGGCTCGCTCGACAATCTGTTTTTGTGCCACCAACAAGTTATAAGTATCCAATCGCGCTTCTTCCAAATCTTCTAACTCATGCCTCATGGACTGATTATATTCGGCGCTAGAAAAACTACTTTGTTCAGTTAGTCGCAAACTCGACTGGTAACATTGCATCGTGTCCGTAGGTTAGTGCATACGGGGTTGTCCCAGTCGTCGATCGGGGCGATGTTCGATATGCCCATAATGCCTCATTCAACTTTAAATGCCACATGCCAGGCCTTTCTTTTATTGTTTTCTCGAGAATGCCGATCAACACTTTATTACTTGTGGGTAATATGGTGTAGACTGTTCAAGCCGAATTTTCAAATTTGCCGTATACTCCTTAAACCTCTCGGCTGTAAAGATTGTGCCATTGTCAGTTATGATCATTTCTGGTACGCCGAATCTGGTCACGATGTGTTCCTCCACAAAGTCGCAAACTTCTTTAGATGTTAACTCGGCATATGATTTCGCTTCGACCCACTTAGTAAAGTAATCGGTTGTTACCATTATCCATGCATGATTGCCAGCCCCGGAAGATAGGGTGATTTTGCCGATTACGTCTATGGCCCATCCTCTAAACGGCCATGGTTTAGTGACCGAATGCAGTGATTCGGCCGGGACCCTTTGTATGGGCCCATGTATCTGGCACTGTATGCACCATCGTGCAAACTCGATACAATCCTTCAGTATTCTTGGCCAAAAATAGCCGTGTCGTCGAAGTAGCCATCGCATTTTTCGTCCGGATTGATGAGCTCCGCAAATCCCTTCATGGACTTCTGTGATTGCCTGAGCGCCCTCTTGGGGGCCGAGGCATAACAGTAATAGACCATCTTCGCCTTTTCGGTATAACTTGTTTTGATACATGACATAGTTCTTGGCGTGGACTCTTGTCTTGCGATCGTGTTTACCACTGGGATTGTCAAGATACTGTATAATGGGTTTTCTCCAATCATCCGGTATTGCCTCGACGGCGCAAACATCTATTCGGTCATCTCGATCTAACAACGAAGGTAAGGACATGATTCTCGTACGTATCACGTTGTCGCGCTGAAGGACTTGTTGGTTAACCAGGGCTGGGTATAGCTATCGCAACACGGGTATTTCTCGGCCTAGTTTACCCCCCAGGAGTTGTGCGCCGGAGGCGATTTGAGCCAATTCGTCTGCGTCGGTATTATGACTCCGGCGTCGTTGTCTTGCACGAGGAGGCAGCCGATGGACTCTTCGGCTGCCGAGATATAGAGCTTAAGAGGTTTACCGCGCCGAGGGGGAACGAGGATAGGTGGTTTCGTGAGGGAGACTTTGATTTGCGTAAACGCCGCCTGATGCTCGTCGTTCCACACGAATTTATCTGAGTCCTTGAGTTTCAAAAGCGTGGAGAACGCTTTCATTTTACCCGCCGAGTTAGCGATGAATCGGCGGAGAAAATTTATCTGACCGAGTAAGGACTGGAGTTGCTTTTTCGTCGTTGGGGATGGGGCATTGATGATTGCGCGTGCTTTATTGTCATCCACTTCAATCCCACGGTGATGCACGAGGAAACCAAGGAAATTACCGGCTGACACGCCGAAGGCACATTTGGTAGGATTCATTTTGAGGTTGTGCTGACGCATGCGGAGGAAATCCTGTCGGAGATCGTCCAGATGTGTCTGCCGGTGTTTAGATTTGATTACAACATCGTCGATGTAAACTTCGACGATGGTTCCAATTAAATCATGAAAGATGGTGTTCATTGCTCGTTGGTATGTGGCGCTGGCGTTCTTGAGGCCGAAGGGCATGACAACCCATTCGTATGTGCCGAGTGCCCCCGGGCACCGAAATGCAGTCTTGTGGACATCGGATTCGGCAATGAAAATTTGGTTGTACCCGGCGTGGCCATCCATAAAAGATAAGATCGCATGATTCGTCGCGGCATCTATTAATAAATCCGAAATCGACATTGGATACGCATTTTTGGGAGTCGCCAGATTCAGGTTTCGGAAGTCGATACAAATGCGCAATGCACCATTTTTCTTTAAAATAGGAACAATATTTGCCAACCATTCAACATATCGAGCAGTTTGAATGAACCCTGCTTTTAAAAGACGAACCAGTTCATCCTTGATGCCGAGTTGCACTTCGGTCGAGAATCGTCGAGGGGGTTGACAGAAAGGTTTACACCCAGGCAAACGAGCGTCTACCATGCCAACTGTTGCCGCAGGGAATGGGTCCGTATCGACCGTCATGCGTTTTTCAGGAAATTTTAACTTGCCCTTGTCGATCCAGCTCTAGATATCATCGCGAAATACGACGCAATTGTTTGTGGCGTGCTTGGTCGAGTTATGATATTTACAATATATCTTCCCTTTCAGCTCCTCGGCCGTGGGAATGATATGCCCTGGCCGAAGTTTGATGATCTTTGCTGATAGCAACTGATCAAAAATTGCTTCGGCCTTTGTAATATCAAAGGTGTAAACGTTTGAAGTTTTCGCTATCCCTTCTGTCGCCGAGCGAATTTTGGCATCTTTGGAATTGACTTGAGTCAATGCCTTGTAAATGTATGGTTTATCTATGACTATCTCGGCCGCGTCCACGCTGACGTACTGAGATTCTTCACCTTCGGTCGAAGCATAACTAACCGTGGGATTTTTGTAAATCGTCCATCGGGACGGGGATTTCGAGATATTCTCTTCTCGGAGTAAATAGTCATATTGCTCGACATGCTGGGCTAATTCATACATATCTTGAAAGTTTGCCCCCAAGAATTTCATTTTGTACTCCACATCAAAGCCGTTTAAAGCAAGCCTGACAAATTCGACTTCGGGTAAAGGCACTCGGCACCAATTCCTGGCTGATTTGAATCTGGCAAGATAATCCATTGGTGACTCATCAGATGCCTGAGCCATCCTTGCTAATGAAGAAACTGACATCTCCATCCCTGGTCGATAAAACTGCTCGTGGAATTTTCCGACCAACTCCTCCCAGTTTTGGACGGAATTAGGAGGGAGGTTGATATACCAGGCAAATGCCGAACCGGTCAATGAAAAGTTGAACAGCCGTAACTTATGAAATTCACTATTAACATCTCCGCATTGCGCGGTGAAACGAGCCACATGTTCCAACGAAGATAGGGATAATTCACCGACAAAAAGGCTAAAATCTGGGATTTTGAAACCTTTAGGGTATCCGAACGTTTCCACATAAGCTGGATATGGATGGATAAATTTAGGGAACTTCGGCCCTTTTTTCATGGCCGAGTCGATCATCCGCTGAACTTCGATCATATCAACGGGTGTTGCTCCTACTCTCTGGTCGGATCCGTCTGACCTACTATTCGATCCACCTCATTTTTCCAACTCGGCCTGTACAATTGGTAACGGATTATTTCTTGGTGGTAAGTGCTGGAGAAGATCGAAAGACGTGCCGTCACTGACCTTACTAACCAGTATTTCGAGCAATCTGGTTTGTTGCTCATTGGAACTGCGTATCACGTCATGCAGTTTGTCAATTCCTCGACTAAACGTCTGCTCAACTGACCGAAACTGCTCGTCAAGTCGTTTTCGAAGAAACGACCTTGTTGGTGGGTCAGATCCTTCACCACCATCCTCGTCGCAATCCTCTACTATCCCTTCATTGAGAACGCAGGTGTTTCTGTTAGGGATTTCTAGACTGCAGAGCTGACCGCCGAGATTAACTTCCCTTTCTCGGCGAGTCGCGCTTGTGGACTCGGGTGTCACGGTGCTAAGGGGATTCTGCGCCTGTGGCACACTTTGTCCTATGTTCTGAACTGGCAAATCGGCTGTTGATTTTCCCATAGCTGTTTTCTTTTTTACCGATCGCGTTTTAATTAGCATGAACTTTGTAGTTTAGCACTGGGTCCCACCGGGCGTGCCAAAATGTTGACCCTAAAAACTATCAAGCCTACGTGGCACGCAGACCGAGTAATCTATAAGCTAACTACGTCATTCGGTGAATGCGGGGCGTGCCAACTCGTCGGTTAAGCTCGGCCGAGGAGTAAATTTGTTGATGTTGCGTTGGGCGCGCGGCTGACTTCTACGTCTTGCGATTACGGCCGAGAAAGGAACACGTCTCGGCCTCTTGGGCTCTCGAACCTGAAGACAAGGTTACTATCTTACGAAGTTCACGAATCAAATTCGGCTTTCAATGTGCCGAATGTAATAACTTGTAACACCTCACTTCGCTGAGAAGGCTGATGAGATGACCTCGACCAATAAGGATTCAGAAATCCTTCTCGACCGAGACTTGGATAGGTAATCAACCGTCATCGCCGCAGTGCTGTTGATGCCAACGGAAGATGCTGCGAGATCGGCTGATTCTACGGTGACAGAGCTGTCTATGCCGACTTAAGATATCACCGGTTGCTTTCACAGTGTTGTTGATGCCAACGGAAGATGTGTCAGCGAAAAGAGAAAATAAAAAATCTCAAAGTTGTTGAGAGAGTTTGCGCAGGGCAGTTGTGTGTTGAATTGGGGCCCCTTGAATGATGCATAGCCTCCTCTATTTATAGCACTGGATACTTTTAAAGCCGAGTAAAAACCCTACTTGGACTAGGTCTCATTCTCCTGATCAAACACCAACTCGACCAGTCCTATTTTCACTATGATTGCGAACCTAGTCCTTTATTGAGCCGGATTCGCTTTCGGGTTATTAATCCTGCTGAGACTCCTTATTGCACCAGGACTCGACTTGTCTTGCGTCATGACCTAGCCGACCTTGGTTTGGAGGCCCACGTGGTGAACGATCCATGACACCTTTGTCGCAAGGCCTTCCGGGCCGAGAATGATTCTACACTCGGCCCAAACTGATATTTTGGGCCCAAACAAAGGGTAATAAAAAGAATTCCGGAATGCATTGGATCGCGTGGGAAAAATTGAAAAAGAGAAAGGAGGGGGCTGATTGGAGTTCAGGGACTTCCAATGCTTCAACCTTGCGTTATTGGCCAAAATTGGGTGGTGACTGGTGATGGCTCCAGATTCGTTGTTGGCTCAGGTACTTAAAGATAAATACTTCCCGAATACTACTTTTTTGGATGCAAAGTTGGGGTGTAAATTGTCAGGGTTACGCTGGAGGGTGGGTGAGGGAAATAATATTATAGTCACGGGTGATCTGTGGCTTCCTATACCCAATACTTTCAAACTTCAAACTCAAAATGCTTTGAGGCCGGAATGGTGAGCGATTTAATTGATTTCGATTTGGGTAGGTGGAATGTGGAGTTGGTACATGAGCTTTTTGATGAGAATGAATCAAAGTTAATTATGGGATTACCATTGAGTTTGATGGGTTGTAAGGATAGGATTATTTGGCATCATACGAAACATGGAAGGTATACGGTTCGGACAGGGTATAAGGTTGAGATGGAGCTGCAAGTGAATTGGGAGTTTGGAAGAAAGGGTACGGGCATGAGTAGTGGGAAGGCTGAAGGAGACTGGATGTGGAAGGGAATTTGGGGACTTCATGTTCTGAATAAGTTTAAAAAATTTATGTGGAGATGTTGCAATGGTTCGCTGGCAGTAAGAAGAAATTTACTTCGGAGACACATGAATGTGGATAGCATGTGTGCTGTTTGTGGTGCCGAGGAGGAAATGGAGGAACATCTTTTCTTCCAGTGTGAATTCAATAAAGTTTTTTTGGTTTTGTTGCCCTTTACAAATTTGATTCGTCGTCTCTGGTGGGTGAAGAATTTAGAGGATGTTGGGAGGCTCTGCAGTTACGTATCAAAGAGATGGCAATGCATGACGAGACTCTTCAGGATATGGTCTATGGGCTTTGGAGAATTTGGAAATGTAGAAATGACATGGTATTTAATGGGAAAGCATGGAATCTGATGGAGGCAATTGAGGTCTGGAGGAGGCAATGTGGGTGAGCATAGGGTAATTGAGAAGATGTGCGGGATTCCTTGGTTAAGTCGTACAAGAATGAGGTGCGGGAGGAAGGTGAGGCAATTGAAGTGTGGAGGAACCCGAAATTCGGTACTTTGAAAGTAAATTGTGATGGATCGTGGAACTCGAAAACGGGGCTGGGAGGTTATATGTGGGTAATTCAGGATTTTGCAGGGTGTTTGTGAAGAGTAAGAAGGGTGGGGAAGAGGCCTTTTAATTCGGCAATCTTGGCAGAAGTCGCGCGGCGCTTGTGTATATGCAAAAAACGAAGGATTCTTGAAGTTGGAGATTGAATAAGATGCCCAGGTGCTGATGCAAATGATTAACAATGAGATTGAAGTGGATGCTGATTTGGAATGTCTTTTGTTTGATATTGATTCTTTGGTGAAGCATGTTGGTGATGTCAAGTTCAAGTTTGTGTCACGGGATAGCAACCTGGTTTCTCACATGGTTGCTTCGTTACTGCCAAACATGGTGGTTCGTTTATTTGGGATGAGATTGGCCTTGAGATTTTATTTAACATTCATAAATAAAGTCTATCTTTTGACAACAACAAAAATCTAGGTTAGGATTTTAAATGATTTTCTAATCAAGATTTTTAAGATAGTTTATTAAAATAGTTAGAAATCTCGGTGTATTTAATTAAGAATTGATTTTAAAGAATTTTAAAAAGTTGAGGAATTTGAGTGAATTAGAGATATTTTATAGGGGTAATGCTATGGAGACAAAATTTGCAAACTAAGTGATGTATAACAAATAGGAATGAGCACGTTTATCAACGCTTAAGTAATAAACCAATCATCAATTTTCATATCATTTAGTTTCCAAAATTTAGTTTACAAATTTAGTTTCCCTAGCATTACCCATTTTATAGTGTATTTTAAGCATTCACAAATCTCACTTCCCCCCTGAGATTTCGAGAGAATTGAATCAAAACCTTACATGGAATCTTTATAAATCAATTAAACTTCATCAAAAGTCTTACATGGAATCTCTATAAATCCATTAAAATCTATTAAAATTCCAACTCAATACACCCAGGTAGATTTTTTTTTGGTTGTTGTATTAACGCCCTAAGTTGAAAACACCCCATATTTTGTTTTTCTATTAAAATTTATCCTAATACACTCTAGATACTTTCCCGTAATAGTCTCATCCCACACTCTTTTCATGCACCCCACGTTTTATTTTATTTTTATTCTTAACTTTTGTGTGAAAACACGGGGAAAATGACTTTCTGGACAAACAATTAGATCCTATAACCTTCAGCAGCCAAATATATTTACAAAGATGTAAAAAAAACCTTCAAGTCATGTCAACAGCTCTAAAACAAGGCAAACTTGAGCCCGTTAAATGTTACAGACGTCGTTGCCAGGGTCGTTAGCTTTGGAGTCTAGGGGGATAGTTTTATGCAAAAACTTTGACAAGTTGTTGCAGATAGACATGTGCAACAACTTTTGCTCTCATTGTGGATTATTTTAGGGAACGACTCTCAAATTGTTGTACATTCCATAATCATCGACTTCTTTTCGTTGCCTAGCTATCAGTTTAAACGAGGACTCCATAGTTGTTGCTTATCCATCAGTAACATGTATGTCGTACGTTGCCCATTGTGGATTTGCTTGCATCATCTACAACTTCTTGCTGCTTCGTTTTCATTTCTCAAAAAGAATACTGAATATATGAACGAGTATTACATAATCTTACTATGTCAATATGATGTTTCGAATGAAAATAAAGTTACATTACATCCTAAGAAAGGAGCGAACGAAAGCCTCGCAACCTGAGTTTGGATGTTTTCACTACTTCCCAGTTACCGGTGAAATTAAAGTCTCTACATACATAGCTAAGTCAAGCGACAGAGACTCTTTAGGTTTAAGAGCACTTCTATATCTGTTTTCCTTTATATCATATAGTTTTAATCCACCCTGTGTTGACTGTATGAAAATTTTATCATCCTGTGAAACGTACACTGTATGTGACAGGTTTTGATCTTCCAGCAAAATCAGTTTGGTCCAAGATTCCTCAACTCCATATTCCATCATCACCCATATTTCCGTATTCCAAAGGCTGAAATTGGTAAGTAAACACAAAAGGTTAGAACATTTATAATCCCCAACATCATACCCCACTGATTGATCTTCGAGAACATTGGGTAACGGCACTAGCTCCTGAAATTTTTCCTTTGCTAGATCGAAACAGGTGATTACTGATTTCGGACCTACTCGCCCAATTACTGATTTCGCACGTATTCGCCCATCTTCACCATGTTGATAGTCTATCCAATGTAGGGCACCATTGAACAACAAACCTCGCCTCCTCAGTTCACGATCATTGAGACCTTCAAGAATCCTCCATGAACCCATTTTCAGCGTATAGAGAAAAACTTCGTAGGTTCCATGTTCAGTTAGACATTGGCAAATGACTTTGTAATCATCAGTCGCAGAATCATAACCGAATCCATAAAATGTCGGTAGGAAAACTTCAGCTGGAGCAGGTTTTGGTATCTCGTTGGAATTTCCAGTACAAGGGTTCCACAAGAAAACGTTCTCACAGTTTATATAAAGACAGATCAGGCCATTGCTAGAACCCATAATCTGCACGAATCTTCTTTCAGGCTGCATTATTGGTAATTTGTGCTTTCTGCAGCGTGGAACAACTATACGACTAATATTTTCGTGCTTGTTCTTCGCTAATAGTGACAATAATGATTCGTAGTCAATGGACTTGAGATGCCTCCAGCTTGTAAACATTAGCAGCCTCCAGTTGGTGTTGTGTCTAACTGCTTGGCAGAGCTGTTTTCTAACAAAATTAGGGTCGGAGATTAGGGTACACCATGACTTGCATACCCGCCGAAATCGTAGTAAAGACTTCCCTGGAACCCATGACAGTATCTCAAGGATGATGTCATCGTTGAAAATACAGGCGCCATCATCGGAGGGGACCAGTTGCGTCTCTCGTTCCAGGAGGCCGCTGTCTGCCATGTTAGTAAGATTATCAAATCTATCTCATCTGACTGCAAAAAGATCCATGAAAATGTCAGAATAAAAATGGAAGAAAAGTAGGAAAAAAAAACCCTAAAGCTTTTACGTATGTAGGGTTATAAAACGAGAGGACATACTGGTCAGTCTGCTGGCCAAGTTCAACATGCCGCAAGAGCTAGGAAATTCCTAGTAGGAATTCATATACTACCATTTAAAAAACCCATAAGAATTTTGCTATGATATTGGGACGAGGAAAGAATAATCAGACAAATAATCATCTGAATGATAGAGTTCTAGCGACGCCAAACAAAAAAAAAAATCAGAATCATCCCAATATAAAACCCTAAAATATATGGGTGTACAGTTGACGAAACAATCTGGAAAGATGTAGAAAAAAAGAATCAAATTAGCAAACTATGTGTTAAGAAAAAAATCCATACCTGTGATTATCATTGGGACAGGTGAAGGGAAGAAGATGAAGAGACAAGAGGTTTGTGCGTTGTGCAGGGAGGAGCAGGGAGGGGAAGATTGCAAGCGAAAATGATTCTGCGTTTGTTGTGTTATTTCGAAATGGGTGGCTATTTTGAGTCGGATTGGATATTTTAAGTTAGGTATTCGTAAGCAAATTATGGTTCTACATTCTTAGATAACACGTGAACCACGATATCCACCTTCGTTGCTATAGCATCTATCTCCACATTGGACGAGCATGCTTAATACGCGGTGCTCCTAGTTTTAGTCGATTCCCTACTATTTATATCCATTGAGACGAATTTGCAACAACATTCTTGTGGATGCAAATTTATTCCTCCTTGATCTTGGACAATTTTGCACCTACAAAACAATTAACACATTAGGTTAAGGCCAAGAGCCTCACTCATCCACGATGAATAGGGGGGCTCTGGCCGAAGAACCTCCGATGCCAAAGTTAGAATTTAGAGAGAAATAGTATTTAAAGAATTTGTGGAATTTTGCAAGAGTGTTGGCATATCCTCTTTTGTGAGAAAAATGGGTGGTATATATAGGATATGGCCGGTCCCCTTTGGAGAAAAGGTGGCCAGCCTTTGGATCAAATTTGGGTGCCATTTGTGGATTTAATTAGTCCATTAATATATTAATTAGGAATAAATATATTAATTGACTAATTAAAGAAATGTTTTTGGGACTTTTTTCTATAATTGGCTAATCAATGTCACAAAAAAGGAAAATTATGGTGGAAAAAAGAAGGAAATGGCCGGCTCCCTTTGGAGAAGGGATAACCGGCCTTTAGGGTAATTTTTGGGCTTAATTTGGTGATGTAATTAGCCTTTGATATATTGATTAGGTATAAATATATTAATTGGCTGATTAATCATAATAAAAAGGGATGTTATGGAATGTTTTTGAAGGTTATGGAATGTTTGAAATAAATGGCTAATTGAATAAGGAAAAAATGAGTTAAAAAATATATGGAATGAAATAGGTTTTGAATTGTTACCTATTTTGGGTACTCTTGATTTGGTTGATGGATGATTCTCCACTTCTCGCGTGTAGGAGACCCGGTGTGCCTCGAGGGTAAATTTGTCATCTTTACCCAAAAATCCACGTGTCGCCTTGTGATTATTTTTGGCTCCACAATTCTCAATGATAGTAGCCGATTCTACTTCATTCGCTTCCTTGTCCACTATGTTTCCAATCCATCACCTCGAACATCTATCTATGACTATGGTAGCTTAGCATTCATCACTCTCAAGTGCTCATACAAGCAGGGGCAGATGAAAATAGGGACCAAGGTGGTCCTAGGACCACCTGAGTCCTGAAACTATACATGTGAAGGTCTTTCGAGGACCTTCCGAATGTTTGGTGCGGATCACTTTTGTGCCTACTAAATGTTTTATGTAATGCATACTAGACATATCTCGACATGTTGCACTGACAGCACTCGACAAGTTCTCTCTACATCACTCTTCAGATTGCTTCAGTATATACAGATATTTGTTGACATGTGCACAACAAGCCCACCAAATGAATAAACTGATTTTTTTTTTTTTGCGCGCTTCGAGCTTTATTTCTATCTAAAAAACTTGTATTTAACATTGGGACCCCCCAAGGTTCAAATCTCGGATCCGCCACTGCATGCAAGTACAAAATCAATTGAATCAAACATCTATAAATTGCATCAAGTTCAATAGCAGTAATTGTACAAAACAATTAATCACGGTGATAATCACACACAGAAAAGTCACCATAGAGTAGACGACGGTCTTTATAGGGAAGAAGGTAATAGCAATCGTCGCACAAGTAACACGGGTTCTCCTGAGCCCACTTGTCATCAACAGTCACCTTAATTGCTTGAAATATTTTACAAACGTTGCATTTTTGTATCACTGGCTTCACTTGAAATAAGAGTACTGGATAAGCTGCCATGTTTTGTATATCTTGGGGATGAATCAATCTCATGTCACGAATTACAAACGTATGTCTGCAGTCTCCCTTTTCCAAGTCATTCCGCAAAATCAAGTTATTCAGCCACACCATAGGAACAGCACAACGCACAGAGACCAAACATAAACAAGTAAAACGCTCTCCAACCAAAATCTATGGTTTGTACTTTTTTTTTTATTTCCGGAATAAGACAGTTGAAAACGATCATGGTTTGAAAGATATAGACAAAATCCCCGATAAGCATGTCCATTTTATCTTTTTGTCTCTGCACCGTTGAACCTAAAATCGTCCAGAGAGTTAAAGGTTCTAATGAATTTTGTATCTTACCACGAGGGTGAGAAAATAGATCCTAAAAGATAATTGACTCTAAGCAGTTTTAAATAATAATAAATATGCATATGAACTTCATAAAGATTCTCAATGAGCAAAATATGTAGGTAAACCACAAATCAACATTTCCCTTATAAAGAATGAACATATGTGGTAATAGAGATCTGTACCGGGTGATACTACAGATATCCAGCACCAAGTCGGGACTTCAAGTCAGAAAACTTAGTCTTGTTCATGTCAATAGCTCTGAAACTAGGCAATTGTGAGCCAGTTACATCTCCTACGACTGCCTTTTGCTTCTTTTTCAATTCTCTAGATACAATGTTTTCCCATTTCTTAAGTGCATTGTCCTTAGAATCTTTAAGCCAATCGAATATAGGTTCGCTATAATCAACCGCTAAAATGTATCCTATATAGGATAGCAACATACTAGATTTTAGTCAAAATACTATCTTCATCATGGAATGAAGAATTGATGAACAGATTTCTTACTTCTACAAGGAAGTATGCTGAAGGATCATGCTAACCAGCTTTTTGCATCACATGGTCTGTCAAGCAGTCACTCTTATTCCTCAGTTCAGTCAAGGTTTGTTGTCCAAGGACCAGTAACTCTTGGTTCTGCAAACGATCTTTCTATGTCAATAAATCAGGAATTTGAGGCAAGAATCATGAGATTAAGCAAAAAGAGTACTGCATAAAGAAGCCAAATAAAAGTGCTAGCATAGAGAGATATCAGATATTTCAACTCTACAAATCAGAAGCCAAATAAAAGTGCTAGCATTAAACCTTGACTAGTAGGAACTATACAATTGAAAACCACCAAAACCAAGACCTATTCCATTTGACATCAGCAAGAGAACGCATTAGAAGATGCTATACCTTAAACCTTTTTTGCACATTTTGGTAAACCTCAATGGAAAGAGCAACTTCTGGATATTGCACAGGTACATATTCCCGAGCGCTGGATGACTTCACCTAATTTGCATAAGAGGGGAAACAAATTGACAAATCACCAATCCGAGAAGTCAGAGTCGGCAAATTGAACATGACTGCATGAAAACATGTAATTCAGAGGCAAAACCAATAAAAGGAAGGGCTTATATAGCCATTGGTTTCAACAATCAGATCTAGACAACATGAAAGTTACAACTTATTCTAGGTGCAACCGGCATTTGCCTCTAAACGTACAAACTGGATTCTGATAATTTTGAAATATGACTCGAGACCTATTCCTAAACCAGTTTTCAGGAAACAGTCCGAACAATTAATTCAACCCACAGTACATCAAAATAGCCATAAAGTTTGTATTGGTAATTTCTTCATCAAATTGATAAGTGAAGGACAACCGTTAAGCAGAATCTCTGTTCATTTCATATGTGAGTTATATCACACAGTCAATGTTACTCGTAGATATGGCTTGTCACTCGATCACCACATATCAAAAGTTAGAAAGTTCAATCGCATCACAAAATCATTTACTAAAAAAGATTCGGTAGCACTTTTGTTTGAAAAGTGCACAATTGAAAAGCAATTCAATCAAAAAAGGGGGGGGGGGGGGGGGGAGGCAGGTCAGTCTCTTTTTTTTGATAGAAAAACAATTCAACGAAAATTCACAATAGCAACTTCTAGTAAATGAATCAAATTGTCAGGCATACAAAGCTTCCCGAGGCAAAATATTACACCAAACTTGTTATCGATGCCGTTTAGGATTTAATTATGTAGCATCCCCTGGAGACTTAGACCAATCATTGACGATATTCGATGATTGGCTTCCTCTTTCCTCTGCATCAAATGGATGCATGTCTTCAGGGAGATTGCGAATGTGGGCGTTTCCAATCAAAACATGCATATTTGGGATAGGTCCATCTCTAATGTAGCTATTAATACTCTGTTATTTGATTTTATTGAAACTGATTATACTAGAGGTTTTTCCATTTGAATGAACGAATTTTATTTCTGAAGAAACAAACTTGCGTTTGTGCAACATTTGACCAAAGATTTCAAATGTACATTCATCTAGATCACAAGTTGAATAGTAAAGATCATGTGCTGTTGTAATCACTAGCTTCATGTTGGGACACAGCATCTTCCAATGAATTATTCACTTTCGGTTTCTCCCTTTTCTTTCCCCCAAAGAGTTGCAGACAAACCAAGAACGATCAAGAAAGCCCCTAAAATACTGAAAATGTTCAAAAGTGTTAAGGTGTGTTAAATTGAAGATCCCAGACTAAATGAATTCACATAAAATCAGCCACCTAAAGATCCAGGGACCGTTTGATAACCATTTCGTTTTCAAAATTTTCAGTTAAAAAAAAAATGAAATGGTTATCAGATAGCCCGTAAATGTTGATCAATACAATGCACTACAAGAAGTAAAAGGCGGATAAATGTACTGATTCTAAATGTAAAGACTCGGAATCCAGTAAATTGATCATGACTCGACTCAGTTTAGAAATACCTTCCCAAGTATATAGCTTCTCCTAAAATAAACAATCCCATAATAGCCGCAACAATCGTAGCCAGGGGTCTAAATGCTGTCATGAAAACTGGACCTCTTGTTTTTGCTACCAAAGTCTGCAGATAAATCACAAGTCCCAAAATCACAACTCCCTGCAAAAAAGGTTTCACCTCCTCAGATTTTCCATGAGCTGAGCAGTAAAAACATTAGACAGTTAAAAGACCAGTCTTCGGAGTTTGGATTCTTACACTATACACAGGAGCAAGAAGTGTAATGTTCCATGATAACTTCCAAGAGGATGCTTTGTGATCGAGAATCGCTGCCATGATTCCCGTGAGTAAAGTCCCCGATAAGCAAGTGAGTAAGGTAAGCGTGATTGGTGCTGGAAACATTTCAATTGTTACCGTCTGCATCAATAACATTACGTGGCTATAACAATTGTGACAAAACTTGTATAAGATGTAGGTTTTTCGAGCACCTGTAAGATGTAGAATGCAGATAATGCAAAATATGAAACAAGAAGGACAAAAGAGCCCTTTATCCAGTCTCTGTCTATGGATGGTTTTGAGGTAGCTGCAGTTCGATGGGAGCCTTCAGTGTGCATTGAAATCACAGCAATGCCCTTGTATAGGGTCATCAGCGTCGCGCCAGCAAACCCAACAAGAGTTCCCCCAGTCTTTGCTTGCGTGCCAAGCTTCCCAATATTGAATTTCTCCATCCTGAGTACTTCATGATTTAAATCCTTAAAATCCTAATGCAATAATCATATGACTTCTACGTGTGACCAAATGGATTGCATTACCCGCACAAAACTGCTATGATAAAGGTAATACATGGAATAAGGTTGCTCATGGCAGTTCCAAAAGCCGCTGAAGTGTACTCAAGTCCCATGTAATTCAATGTTCTTCCTAACACTCCTCTAAGATAGACACGAAAATTTAGAGGATTAATCAGAATTAGATTACTTGTTCAGAGTTTAGCAAGCTTCTCACCCAAGGAAGCCCAAGAAGAAGACATTTGGCAAGACTGGAACACTGATTTTGCTCTCGTTTTGTCTGCCATGAGATAGGTTACGCTTAATGAGAGGAGAAATTCACATCGGATACAACATAAACGAAAATACAAGAAGAATGAAAACTATATTGACCTCTCGAAAATTAGGGCAAGAAGAGCAGTTGCTAGAGTTCCGAAAACATGTGCATAAACCACAAGCACATAACAGCTCATGCCTTTGTATAGAGAGACCTTGGAGACAACACTGAACCCTGCAAAGCATATGTTAGAAAATATGCAGAGGATGTATGGTTTCAACTTCTCGATTACTCTCTCCCGCCTACTATTTCCTTCGATCGCTGTGTCTCCCAGTTGCTCTTCCATTTGCATTCTCCTTTGAAAATGTAAAATTCTTCTCTGTGACTTGCCTTTTATATCAATTTTGGGGGCAATTAAGGATGTAAATTAATGAGACTTGCTAAGTTGATTCACTTGACTAACCTTTAAAATGAAAACCAAGTGCTTTGTGACTATGATTATACTCACAAGAGCTATTTCAGGTCAAGCTCTTTGCACAATACATGAAATTGTTCCTTCTCATGTAAATTATTTATCAAGTTACAACTGTCTACCGTGTACAAGCGAATACATACGTGTATCATTCGTCAACTTTTGAAAAGAACACCGATATGATACAAAAAATGTGCGGATATAATACAAGAGAACATGTTAAATAGCTTCATTTCTATTTCTTGATTTCGTTTCGGCATAGAATTGTGTACAAAGAGCTGTCTACACAGCTCCCACATTGCTGAAAATGCACAAGAGTTGAAAAGGGTGGGACTTAGTATTACAACAATTCAAGAAACACTCCTTCTTGGCTAATTAAGCAATTGATGCATGACTAAGGATACATGCCTAACAAGTGGGAGACTTGTAGGTCTAAAAGACTCCTAATTAAACTTGGCATGGGGTTTAACTTGTACATGTCAATTAACTTATTAACCAAATGGTCACACTAATCAAACGATACTTGAGATCATTGTCGTTTTAATTTAATATTTGTTCATTAACAGATAGGAGATTCGAACTTCAGACATCTTCCAATATCAATGTAAACACGAAAATTCTGTAACGAATGAAACAAGAACACGTGTACAAAGTAGATTTGTATTGATGAACAATCTCTGTTTACAATTTTTCTCTATTCGGTCTTCAAATTTGATGTAGATGCATAGGTTGTTGATCCAAGGGTCGCGATGACTTGATCTCGGATGAACGATTGAATGATTGCTTCAAGTTTTGAGCTTGAAACAACACTTGGATGGTCTTCACCTCAAAGCTGCAACAAAGGTAGTGTTGATGTAGGATTTCCTTGATTCAAGGATCTTGACAACTTGATCTTGAATCGAACGTCATTACAAGTTTTGAGTTTGCAACAAAGTCTTGAAGGAATCGGCACAAGTGCTTGTTGATTCTTCAAGGGAATGCTTCGACTTTGGTCGAAAGAAAGCTTCGGCCTTGGTTGTGCGTTCTTTGAAGAGAGCTTTGACAGCATATTAGTCTTCAAAGATTTGGCAGAGGTTATCCTTTTGTGAGAATTATGGCCCTTCAATGTAGAAAATTACCTTATGCTTGTCTTGAGACCTTATATTTATAGACTTCTCAAAACTTGCCTTTGGATGGATTTGACTTTTATTTGTGTCTTGATTCGTCCATGGGAGAATTTAGGCATGTTTTGTGTCTTAATTTCAGCTACTTTCCCTTGCTTGGCCGAATTATAAGGCTTTCTTGCCTATTTTGTGAGTAATCTTCTATTCTTGCTTGTTTTGTGAAGATGCTTTATCTTTCTTTCCGGTTTCGGGAACAATTTGGGCCCCTTGCCGATTTTAAAGGATTTCTTCCCCCTTTTGCCGACTTTTGGGGAAGTTGTATTCTTCCTTTGCTTGATTTATGTCACATGTCATTGATGACTTGTCCATTTGTGATGAGTCATATGCCACGTAGAGCTTTATGATGCATCATTTGTATGCAACGAAATTTACATGTCTACAATCAATAAAATATACAATAAATCTTTGTTAAATGTTAGTACAAACGTAGTCATAGCAGTTTTTGCTATGATTCTGCACTCAAATTCGAATTTGCTCTTTTGAAAAAGGCTAACAAGCCAATATGGTCATTGAGATTTGCATAATCAATAGAAATGGTCCCTGAGATTGAAAATCAATAGAAATGGTCCATGAGATTGTCTATCATCCATGATTTTGGTCATTCCGTTAAAAACTCTTTGGGCAATTTTCAAAGTTTCGTAACTCAATCGTTTCTGAACTAAATTCGACCCATAATGATAATATATCAAAATGAAGATAGGAAAGTGTAGAACAAGATTTTACCTATTTGGAAGCCCAATGGTTGCCGGAGATGGACGGAAAATAGCTTGAAAGGTGACTGGTCCACGTTAGCCACTTTCGAGCCGTTTTCCGGCCAAACCACGACAAGTTAGCCATCAAGAAAGATACCATTATCTTCGTCTCGTCGAGAAGTATGATTTTATTTTTTGAATCACTCGATTTCGTTGAGTATTGAAGAAGTTATGAACGTTTAAAGTTTACCCAGTTTCCAACGAGTTTTCCAGTTTTCCTGCGGACCAATCACCTTTTAGGCTATTTTCCGACCATCTCGGCAACCATTGGGCTTCCAAATATGTATAATCTTGTTCTATACTTTCCTATTTTTATTTTGATATATTATGGGTCGAATTTGGTTAAGAATCGATTGAGTTACGAAGTTTTGAAAATTGCCATTGCCAAAAAGTTTTTAACGGAATGACCAAAATCATAGATGGTGAATAATATCAGGAACAATTTCTATTGATTTTCAATCTCAAGAATCATTTCTATTGACTATGCAAATCTCAATGACCCTTTGAAAAATAACTCAAATAATAAAAAGAAGGGTAAATTACATAGTAGCCCCTCAGGTTTGAGCTCTATTGCAATCTCATACAACATCTTTAAAACATTTCACTTTCATACCTCAAGTACTATTTTATTTCAATTTCATACAACCGTTAGATTTTCCATCCATGGATCTGTTAAATGCTGACGTGGCTGCCACATATATGACACGTGGCTGCCAAATGTCTGCCACGTGGCAAATAAAATAATTTTTAAATTTTTTTTAAAAAAAAAAAATCTGCCACTTTTTTTTTTTTTTTTTTTTCTCTTTCTTCTTTTTCTTCTTCTTCTTCTCTTTCTCTTTCTTCTTCTTCTGGGTTCGGACCTTCCTCTTTTTTTTTTTTTTTTTTTTTTTTTCTTCTTCTCCCTCCTCCTCCTTTTTCTTCTTCTCTTCTTCTTCTTCCTCCTTTTCTTCTGGGTTCGGTCCCTTTCTTTTTTTTTTTTTTTTTTTTTTTCTCTTTCTTCTTCTTCTCTTTCTCTTTCTTCTTCTTCTGGTTCGGACCTTCTTTTTTTTTTTTTTTTTTTTTTCTTCTTCTTCTTCTTCTTCTTCTCCCTCCTCCTCCTCTTTTTTTTTAACGAAAAGGACCGAACCCAGAAGAAGAAGAAGAAGAAGAAGAAGAAAAAAAAGAAAAAAAAAAAAAAAAGAAGGTCCGAACCAGAAGAAGAAGAAAGAGAAAGAGAAGAAGAAGAAGAAGAAGAAAGAGAAAGAGAAGAAAAAAAAAAACAAAAAGAAAGGGACCGAACCCAGAAGAAGAAGAGAAGAAGAAAGAGGAGGAGGAGGGAGAAGAAGAAGAAGAAGAAGAAGAAGAAAAACAAAAAACAAAAAAACAAAAGGTCCGAACCCAGAAGAAGAAGAAAGAGAAAAAAAAAAAAAAAAAAAGTGGCAGATTTTTTTTTTTAAAAAAAATTTAAAAAATTATTTTATTTGCCACGTGGCAGACATTTGGCAGCCACGTGTCATATATGTGGCAGCCACGTCAGCATTTAACAGATCCATGGATGGAAAATCTAACGGTTGTATGAAATTGAAATAAAATAGTACTTGAGGTATGAAAGTGAAATGTTTTAAAGATGTTGTATGAGATTGCAATAGAGCTCAAACCTGAGGGGCTACTATGTAATTTACCCTAAAAAGAACTTTCAAATCCATGGTTGTTAAACCCCTTTTCTAAAACCCTCCATTTTCATTTAGGAGAACAAAGCAGTAAACATGAGTGTCCATCTGTCTCTCCGCCACCGCTCTTTCGCATACCTCAATCGCCGCCTTTCCTCCTCGCCCTTCTCCACCACCACCACCACCACCTCCACCTCCAAAATCCCCACCCTTTACGAACCCACCGCCTCCCCCACCACCACCCAAAACGACGCCGTCCCCACCACAACCCTCCAACTCCTCTCATGGGGCAGAGGCGCCTCCGGCCAGCTCGGCGGCGGCATCGAAGAAATCCGGCTCTACCCAACTCCAGTCGCCAACCTCGTCGTTCCCACCTCATCCTTCACTCTTTCACCAACCCAGGGCCGAATTCAAGCACCCAATTGCTCAAATCAAAAGAACAATGCCGACAGCGGTGTTGTGGAGGTGGGTATTTCTTGTGGCTTGTTCCACTCATCGCTGTTGGTGGACGGTAAGCTTTGGATTTGGGGTAAAGGCGACGGCGGTCGACTTGGTTTTGGGCATGAGAATTCTCTGTTTCTCCCCACTTTGAACCCGAATTTGGATTCGGTTCGCTTTGTGGCGCTTGGCGGGTTGCATTCGGTGGCGCTCACCGCCACCGGGGAGGTCTATACTTGGTCAGTACAATAGTAAAGATTACACATTTCTAGCAGTTTATCACATGATGTGTTGCCCTGCATTTTGTTGATTGCAATCAATTCGGTTTTCTTTGTTGTTTTCAATTTGCACAAATATTTACTGCTTTGATCTTATTGAAAGAGGAAGTATTGTATTGAATTCACGGTTTACCTGTATAGAACATATTGTGGCATTGAGCAGAGTCAGCCCATAACTTATAAAGTTCGTTTCTTCGCAAGAGTAATCGTTTCTACTCTCAACTATATGCAGTTAAAAATTCTTTTTTTATGAGTAAAATTGCCCAAAACATTTGCTTGTTATAAGTTGAAAGACCAATTTACTATTTACTTATCCAACCCGCATGAATTTTTTCAAATTCTAACACTTACTCCATAAGTTTGATATAATTATAATGTTTTCGTGTGTGCTACAAATCTTTATGTTCATTGACCATATTGCTCTATCGACTCATGGTTGTCATTAAACATGAAGCTTGCAGGGGTTATGGTGGTTTTGGTGCACTTGGGCATTCTGTTTATACTAGAGAGTTGTTCCCTAGATTGGTAGAAGGATCGTGGAGTGGGAAAATACGTCATATTTCGACTAGTGGGACGCATACTGGTGCCATCACGGAATCAGGTTTGTTGCAGTTATTTTTTACTGGAGTAAATGTGGTACTGCATGGATGCAACAAATTAATGGACTCCAACCGCTAGGATAGGAAGAATTTAAACTAGTATGTTGCAGATGGCATGCTTTTCCGTTTCTCACTCCTTTCTGGCTTTCTGCATTCGTATTCCAGTATGAAGATTATGTTTATATGTTTGATTTGTGGTTACATATAATAGGCTATTAGTATTACTAATTGGATGTAGCTTGTAGGAGAACTTTATACTTGGGGTCGAGATGAAGGGGATGGTAGATTGGGACTTGGTCCTAATCGAGGCCCAAACGAGGGTGGTGGACTCAGCATACCCTCCAAAGTAAAAGCATTACCTATGCCTGTGACTGCTGTTTCTTGCGGAGGTTTTTTCACAATGGCACTGACAGAAGATGGGGAACTTTGGAATTGGGGAGGTAAGGTTGCAGCCTCTTATGCGGAAAGTGTTTGCTTCTTTCTTATACAAGTGAATTAAATTTATTTACTGTAACTTAACCACATACTGCCAATGCTGAGTAAGTTTTGTATAATTGTTGTAGGAAATGGTGTTATTGTTTTCAAATGTTCTCGAAAATATTTGATTCATTAGTCAATGAGTTAATGGAAGTTCATTTCAACCTGTAAATTTGACAAATGGAGATAGCCATAAGGGGATAATAAAAGGCTAGATTTAGTTTATTTTAGCAATCCCGAGGCCATTGGAACATCTGTGAGGGAAGCGTTGTTGTTACTGTTAAATTAAGGGGCTTAGCTAATTGGCTCTTGATATTGTTGCCATCTTTGAGACTTATGACTGACTTTAAATGCTCCACTTTAATGAAACTAATTTATTGCGTTTTCTTGTTATTTTCTCAGCAAACTCTAACTATGAGCTTGGAAGGGGCGATAAGGTTGGTGGTTGGACACCAAAACCAGTTCCTAGTCTTGCAGGCATTCGTATTATTCAGATAGAAAGTGGTGGATATCATTCTCTTGCGTTAACCGGTAAATTGACTGCAGCAGCAACTATTATTGTCTTTAGTTCTGGAAAGGTTAAGTCTTATTAATGGTCCTTCTTTCTTGGTGTTTAATTTTCAGATGAAGGTAAAGTACTTTCATGGGGCCATGGTGGTCATGGTCAGTTGGGCAACTCTTCTTTACAAAGTCAGAAAACACCTACAGTTGTTGAGGCTTTAACTGATGAGCGTGTTATCTATATTGCTTGCGGGGGTTCATCTTCAGCAGCTATAACAGGTAATGACTCATGCCTTATTGGTACTGTAATCAATTAGGTCTTAGAAATACTTTATTCTGGCACTCAAATGCATAAATTCCTTGCATCCTCTAATTTTACATTCTACCAGAGCATTTATCATGAGTCATAAATGTGCTATTGTAGCAAAACAGGTTGGTTTTTCGTTGAAGGTTTAGTCATCCATAGATATTTGTATTTAGGAAACAATTCCAGACTTAAAGATGGTCTGAGAGAGCATAACAAATTTTAGTTGCATAAATCAGAACATGGATAGGCAGATGTTTTGGCCTTTGGTTCAAACCGGTAAGCGTGAAACTTTCGTACATTCCTGCTGAGTGTCCATCTTTTGTTTCGTAACAGATAAAGGAAAGTTGTATATGTGGGGATACACCAAAGACTCTCAGCTAGGAGTACCTGGGCTGCCGGAGATCCAACCATCTCCTGTTGAAGTCAAGTTTTTAATGGAGGATGATGGACTGGGAGCCCACAATGTGCTGTCTGTTGCAGTTGGTGCTTCCCATGCCATGTGCTTGGTTTCAAGGTCGGTTTGTCAAAAATTTCACGGTGATAGTTACTAATGTTTTCCTTCTCTCTAACATATATAGATTCGCAACAGGGATGAATTGTCCAACTGAGCTAGGAGAAAAATGAAAATCTATGGTTCTGAAGTAAACTGATTTGAGATTATAAAGATTATCGCATGCGAGAAAGATAACGTCTAGTCAAGATATACAAGAAATTCGACACACGAAATAAAATGTGAACGCTTGAGTGCAATAAGTTGCTGCCCTTCCTTGCTCTGGCGTAAGTGCTACATCGACCGTGTGTTCCAACTCAACTTGCTTAAAATTACTCAAGGAAACCTGCTTCCAAATGCAACAGATCAGAGTCCTGTTGCAAGGATATAGCGACATTGACAGAACTCAGTCATTGAAAACACATTAGAGCTTCTCAGTCTCTTTAAATTATTGGCAGAGGTGGTAGATATCTTCTTTTACATTCTTGTAACGTATGGTGGTTCTTTGTTGTACCAGTTGCTAGACTGGCCCAAACTTTACTACAAATTTTCTTTTGCTGTGATTGTCCGGCAATTATTTTCATGATTTCGTTTGCAATGTAATTTGAAAGTACATTTTTTCCCCATGATTTCTTCACCAATAGCTTTCGAGTTTCTCTTGCTTATTGTATTTACTTCTTCAATGTTTGCTTGAGGAGAGATTCCGTCTTTATCACCGCTGTATATTTCTCTCCATGTGAATAGGTCATGATTATGTGAAGGCAATTTAACCAAAATAATTTCTGAGATTAGCATAACTTCTCACTTTGGTCATTGAAATTTGAAATCGATATAAGTAATCCATGAGTTTGTCCATCGTCAATCGTTTTGGTCATTCTGTGAAATCTCAGTTAAATAAGTATCAGAATGACAAAAATACTCTTAATTTAATAAATAACGGGCCAAATGATTTGATAAATTTTGGGGGTGGTTTTTTCATTTTGGTCCGTATTTAATGAACATTTTTCATATAATGACCAAAATGATTGACTATAGACAGACTTAGGGACAATTTCTATCGATTTTAAAACTCAATGACCAAAGTGAGGAGTTATGCTAATCTCAAATTCTCAGGGACTATTTTGGATGAAGAGTTGTGTGAAATACACAAGGAGATTTATACCGGTGACAACATGAGTGACATTAATGGTGTCAATTGGTATCTCTAAGACTGACGTGTCAAGTAACCTGTTCTTGGAGAGAACATACATGAAACAGCTTCATTGTCACGTAGTGTCCCAATTCAATAATGTAATGACGTACGGATACAATTTTTCACATGACATTACAATATTGGATTAGGATGTTATAATAGGAGTGAACCTATTATGTGTAAGTCCTAGTTTTTGTTGTACCGTGATTTTCACCGTTTTCCTGGCTTTTTCCATGAAAATTTGAAAACAGTTACTTGCTAAATTTTATTTTTAGGGAAATGATAAGCACACATCTTTTATAGCTTCCTACACACCCCTGGCTAATCATGTCTGTTGTTTTCGTTTGATTTATTCAATTCAATAGCCTAGAACAAAGAGGGGTGTGGAAAAAGTTATAAAAGGTGTGTGAAAATCAGCTTCTTATTTTTAAAATACATTATTTGGGTAAAATGGACCCAACATTTTCTGAACATCATCGTACATTCACTTGGCTTTGCTTTCGTGTGCTGATGTTGATTGAGGCTTTCACTTGCCATGGTTGTTTTATAATTTTCATGACAGACAGAGAGAGGGACATCATTTTCCTTGGCTTCAACGCTAACTTCGTTAAAAGCTGGTTTTTCCCCAGCAGAGATATATCTCATGGCCTGGCGAGCTGGCGAGACATGGCGTAATGGAAATATTATTTGACTAAAAAATCATGTGTTGAGTTATGAAAACAGCTTATTTGTAAAATAAAAATAAGGTTGCGTACGATATATATTTCTTTCCTGACCCTCTCAAAGCCTGAAGCCTTAGGCCATCTCCAACCGATGGTTGGTCAGATGACTCGTTTTAGCCTTCTGGCCCTCCAAGATTCTCCAATATATTAATATTTTAATGAACAATTCATGGTCATATTTGTCTCCGTCTCCAACCGAGGGCCAGAGAGCTCGTTTTAGCCGTGTCACAAAAAACCGTCTCCAACCGAGAGCCAGAATGCCATAAGGTCAAACATAATTTATTATTTAAAAACTACAACTTAAAATAAAATGAAACAAATTTTGTGAAATAGAAGTTATAGGAAAAAATGAAATTAAAAAAAATATATGAAATAAATTTTGTAAAATAAAAGTTATAGGAAAAAATATGAAACCAATTGAGTGGATTCACTAACTTGGGAAAAAAAGGCTACCACAACACTTGGATTCAGCCATCAATATAAAGAAAATGAGTCACTCACGTGTTATGCACGACTAACGTTAGCATTTCTTATAAACTTGTATTTATTGGTGCAAAAACACCATTGACGGGTAGTGCAACACGACTAGCTGGGCGATCAGAACTCTCACAAGGGAATGGGCCATACTGTATTTGGTTGCTATGCGGCTCATCTTGGTCAGGTGCTTTCTCCAACTACACTCCACGCGTAATAGATTATTGACTAAAATTCTGAATCCTCCACAAACACACAACAACAAGATCGTTGGCGTACCTCGTGGAGTAGTGAATTAATGTTGGGTTTTGCATTGGACCTCTGGCCTCTAGGTGACGTGCATGCATGGATATGTGATATGTGGACCACAAAGGAGCTGCTTTGGCATGCCGAGATCCGTTTGGTGCGTGACAAACTTCAATTATGCACTTGGTTTGGCTGCCTCACACCTCTCACGACAAACATTTACGAATATTATTATTAGCCCCATTAATATTTGTATTTATACTTCCCCCCTCCCTTGCATGAATGAAAATATATACATGATTCCTTGGGTGTCTTGTCACAATAATCTTGAAAATACATACATGGCATGTCAATGGTAAAAAAAAGTACATTTGCCACGTCACGTCACATCACGTCGTCAATCCGTTGTGGGTTATAAATATATATCACATATTATTTTCTTCCATGTTTTGTCTTCTTCGTTAAAGAGTGAGAATTTATACATAAAATATATTTTTAATATTGAAGAAATAAGTAGGAATTAACTTGGCTGAACAATTCAGCAGTCACTTGGACACGTGTCCACACGGGATTGAGTGTAAGCATGAGTGGCTGTTGAAAATTCAGCAGCCAAGTCTTATTCAAATAAGTATTAACGTATTAAAATGTGACAGTTAATGTGTCAGCTAATTATTGATCACAAAATGTATCAACTTATTTGTCACCTAATAATCACAGACTAGGATTCTCTCTCATCTTCTTTCCATCCCCTTCTATCATCTTCTCTCACATTCTCATATTTATTCTTTCTATTGCTATAAAAAATTAATTTGTTGACGTGGCTTAACCGTGACCGTTCAAATAGGAGAGGAGAGAAGGGAAGGAAAAAAAAAGATGAGAGAGAATCCTACTCCAATAATCACTCGGAATTTTTGGTTGCACATGGAAGGCTAATTACATTGTACTCAGCAACAAATTTAAAAGTAAAAGGCACGTCAAATTCAATTTTAAATTCAAATCTCAGGCACGATAATTAATTAATAAAAGTAAAGAGTTACTAGACTCATCATATTATCTTATTTTTCCACCAATGTTATAATCTCACCCAACTTAAAAAGTAAAAAAATTAAAATGCTATTTTCTCACCCATTATTATTCCCAAAATAACCTTTAATATATACGTGCATATGAAATTATAAAATTGTCTCTTAAAAAATATAACAAATAATATATAAATGAAAACCACTAAGGTCTGCAATTCAAATGGAAACGACAGAGGTATCCAAATTCAAAAGAATTTGACAATAACAAATTTAAAAATACGATGGACAAATTCAAATGACATACACACAAATTATTCTTCTACATTTTCAATGGAAACATAATCTTCTAACTCTTCCGTAAAAGCGTCATCTTCTACATGTTCAATGAAAAAGTCATCTCTAAGTCCATTGCTATTTTTTTACCTTCTCTCAATGAAAGGAGATGAAAATATAAGTTAGGGTTTAAGGTAGACAAATTGTCTCCCATGCCCAACCTAATTTTTTTTTTAATTAAGCAAAACAAGATAATTAATGTCCTTATCAATCTTTTTGTAAATGGACAAATTTGTAATTAAAATTTTCATTAAAAGATGGGTGGGAAGATAAGATATTAGGATGAGAATAGCATCACTCTAAAAGTAAAACGAACATAATATTTTTCTTTTTACTATTTACAAATACCAACGTGGAAAATACAAATCTGTAACTATATTAAGACAAACGAATTAATAATGTTAATAAGTTGCTCAAACCTCCCTAATTATAGTAGCTAAATCATCAGTTCTCCACATTAGCCGTAGTTAAACACCGAGCACTGCGACGCCGGCCGCGACAGATCCGTTCCCGCATTGGCCGGGCACGCCTCCATCCCCGCCGGCGGCACCATGCAGTTGTAACTTAAGCACAACGACACCGTATCGGGCAACATCGACCCGGGCTCCACCGCGAACCGGTAAATGTAATTGTGTTGCAGGTACAACGTTTTGGTGATCCCCACGTACACGCTCTTAACGTACTCCCTCGGTACCGTCCCGATCAGACGGTTGTTGTTCAAATACAAGCTCTCAACACCCGCCAGGATCGGCGACAGCTCACCCGTTATGAAGTTGTGGCTCAAATCCACGATCGAACCCTCGCCGTACGATGGCGGCTGGGACCCTGCTGGCGGGACCCACCCGGAAAGATTGTTCCGTTGCAACAGGAGGGACTGGAGGTTCGTGCGGAACAGAGTTTGAGGGAGGGGCCCACCGAAACGGTTGGACCCGAGATCTAGGTGGACTAAATCGGCGAGCGAGTCGAAGACGGAGCCGATGGGGCCTGACATGTCGTTTTCAGAGAGCGACACGTAGCGGAGCGTCGTCGGGAGAGAAGGCGGCAACGGGCCGGTGAGGCCGTTGCGTTTTAAGTCCAGGTGAAGGAGCTGGGACGACACTTCGTAGGGGACCTCGCCGGAGAGGGAATTGGAGGCGAGGATGAGGACCTTGAGCTTGGGTAAACGGGTCAGACCCGGCGGAATTGGTCCGGCGAGGCGGTTGTAGCTGAGGTCGAGGGTGTGGAGGTTGGGGAGGAGAGAGAGGGACTGAGGTATCGGGCCGGTGAGGCGGTTGTTGGTGAGGGAGATGACTCGGAGGCTGGCGAGCCGGTCTAGCTGGAAGGGAATAGGACCTGTGACGATTCCGGGGAAGAGAATGAGCTGAGTCAACTCGGTGAGGTCGGCGATGGAGGGCGGGAGCGAACCAGCGAGACCAGGAGAGTCGGAAAGGCCGGTGCCGAGGGTGAGGGTGGTGACGCGGCCGGAGGCGCACGTGAGGCCGGTGAATGTGGAGCAGGGGTCGGGGGCGGAGAAGTTCCAGGTGGAGAAGAATGCGGCGGGGGAGCCGCGGCGGGAGGGGACGTCGGTGAAGGAGTTTTTGATGGCGATCAGGGCGCGGAGATCGACGGTGGAGATTTTGTGAGTTTGTTGGACGGAAGGAGTGAGGAGGAGTGAGAGGAGTAGTAGCGAGAGTGGGAGTGAGGAGTGAGAGTGTGGTTTGGCCATGGGTGACAAGAAAAAGACCGCCGAGAGTTAAAATTGGTGCGGGTTCATGTAATATATGGTGGGAGTGTGAGATGATATAATATAACCGTTGGGTGGCGTAATATGGTATGGCCCCAACGCTATTTATTTGGGTCTGACTTTTTTTTTGTTTTTTTGTTTTTGGCCAATTTCTTGACTTGACTTATAGTTATTTAGTACTACGGTCTAGTAATACTCATTTTCACTATGAAGTCTTAGGTTTGATTTACGGACAAACTTTGAAGTAGCCACATAAGTTAGAGTCAAAAGTAGATATGAAGATAGTCACGCCAAAACATGACGTTCTAATTTGGAAAATAGAAAACGATATGACTGATATTTCAAGTACTTCATATTTTACCTTAATCAAAAGATACACTACTCATACTTACATTATGAGGATCGACAACGCTAATAATACTATATAACAATTTGACCGTCGCACCTCCATAATAATCACGTATATGAAGATCCAACAATTTAGATATTATCCGTTTTGTTGTATTAGATCACCCAAATGGATATCATGAAAAGTAATGCAAGAAAAGAAGCAACATTTTTCCCACATCCCAATCAATATTTATATCCTTCAACCGTTACCCATTGGCCACCATCAAAATATACATTAAGATAATATCTAGAGATGTTAGTTAATTACTGACTAAACCTAGTTAAATCAGCTACTTACACAGATTCCACACATCTGGAGAATTGGTTTACTGAATGGCGAATGATGACAAAGCTTAACAGAAAACCAGAGATTAGGTCATAAACTCATCACTGCTGCCCAATCGGGTTATAAATTAAAAGGATGTCTTTAGATTCAAAAGCATGCATGTTCTAATACTGGTCAAACTATGCATGCATGTTCTAATACTCAAACACATAAAAGAGGAGAATGTTTATCGTATGCAGTTTTTCTCTTATTTTACAATGAGGTTGTTTCCACGAATTGAACTTGTAACATTTCAATCACAAAGGAGCAACCTTTCAATTGCACCAAGGCATACATGAAAAAATATATAAGTAATTGTAACGGAAACTGCATGACAGTTTCTCTTTACTTGCAAATCATAAATTGTAGTATGATACGTACATAAAAGCAATATGTTTGCGTTATGCACAAGCATGTCACATTGTGAGTTCTTTGCAATGAAGAATGACTTCTTACATGTAAAGATTCATATATTCTTATTTGCAAATCACAGTATGACACATATATAAAAGTAACTTATATACGCATGCGAAACAGTGAGTCTTTGCAATAAAGAATAACTCTCGACAGTCTATTCTTAATATTTTGGTACATACATATGTAGTATAGATGACGCATTGTTTATGAGCATTAAAAAAAGCACTGGATATAGATATAGAGAGAGATCCAGAGACAGAGGTGAGATGGAGCTTCGTGACGCCACTGCTGGAAAGATGCTCCACTAGTTACTAATTTAATCAGTCAACATTTAAAAGGTGAGGACAACAATAGTAAATACAGATGCTGCGAAAATGATACAAGATCAAAGAAAATATAAGTAGAAGAAACGAAGTGTTTACTCAAATTTGAATCTCTTTTTTCGTAAATTAAAATACTTTTGGTTTGGTTGATTCTGGGTTTTAGAAAAGGCAGACGACCCATGCCAAATTGGCAAATGGTCCAAAGGCTTTAGGAAATGGGAAGTGAGCGAGAGACTGGAGTGAGCATTGAGTGAGTAGGTTCAGTACGTGGGTTTTAAAGGCTGCAAAAATGTTGACTGTACAGCATGCGGAATGCCCCAAAATACATCTATATATATATATATATATAATTTATTTATTTTTGGTCAGAAAGAGAACATTCATTAATTAAGAAAATAAGTACAAACAATAAAGGGCTAAATCAAAAAGTGAGCAACAACCCAAAATATTTAGGGAGGCCCAACCAAGCTTATGCAGTTATGCCTAGCATAAGAAACAAAGCAACAAAAGGAAATCCTAATCTCCAACACACGAGAGCAGCCCGCCGCACCTACGATGCTTGCACAAAATCCCAAATCACACACGAACCATAAGATACAAGATAAAAAATTATATATGTAGAAGAAAAGAAGTGTTTACAAGTAAAAGTCAGAGCAGTGTAGCCGCTCTCTCGTACTCTTGCACTCAAATTTGAATCTCTTTTTTCGTAAATTAAAATACTTTTGGTTGGTTAATTCTGGGTTTTAGAAAAGGCAGACGACCCATGCCAAATCGGCAATGGTCCAAAGGCCTTAGGAAATGGGAAGTGAGTGAGAAACTGGAGTGAGCATTGAGTGAGTAGGTTCAGTACGTGGGTTTTAAAGGCTGCAAAAATGTTGACTGTAGAGCATGCGGAATGCCCCAAAATACACACACACACATATATATATATATATATATATTTTTTTTTTTTGGTCGGAAAGAGAACATTCATTAATTCAGAAAATAAGTACAAACAATAAAAGGCTAAAGCAAAAAGTGAGCAACAACCCAAAACATTTAGGGAGGCCCAACCAAGCTTATGCCTAGCATAAGAAACAAAGCAACAAAAGGAAACCCTAATCTCCAACACACGAGAGCAGCCCGTCGCACCCACAATGCTTGCACAAAATCCCAAATCACACACGAACCATAAGATTAATTTTGAAACACCGAACCAAATCGAACCCTCGAGATCCAAAACATCGACCGCAACACCTGCAAAGAGAACCAGAGAACCAAACAAAAAATGAAAAAAAGGGAGGGTCGAAGGGGGTGTGGAAAACACCCTTGCTACGATGCAAATCGTTCCACGCTTCACCCAAAATACATCTATATATGATGAAGGATTTGGAAGCTACTTTGGTCTGCCTCACTAGATTTTTTCAGTACAAGAATTCGATGCTTGTGGAATCTAGCTACCACTGCTAGTTATATATACGAAGACCTATAGATGTTCTGGTTAGAAAATATGATTATGAGACAAGGGTTCAGCATTAGGGCAAAAGGATAGAGAAAAACCTAAGACTTGAATAGAGACTTTAAGAAAAAACATGGAATACTTCGAGCTAATGAAAAACTTAGCCCAAAAGTGCTTGTCTTTCAAGTAGAAGAAACTGTGTCAAGTAGTGTTATTAATCCATTCATATTATGATACGTGTATTCATTTATTAATATTCTATTTTCTGTCAATTATGTCGTCCACCCATGTCACACATGATTTAGTAAAAGCACATGGAGAAATGGCCACAATAGTACAAAGATTCCTTTCATAACAAGCTTATGGAGCCAGCTGACAGTAAAACATGTGGAATTTTCCCCCAAATTTGAGATGGAAAATGGGTTTTGGACCTTGAAACAGAGAAAGAACTACATGGAACGGGTTCATGTACAAGGCCGCAGGGAGGAGAGTCTTCCACATTACCTTATATTGGTGGTCATGGTGAACAAAAACCCGTAAAATACAAGTCTTTCTCCATGAGATGGTGTACGTCTTAAAGAGGGATATACGTATAATATAGGCTTTATCTTCTTGGTCACTTTAAAGGATTTTGGGCCTACGTTTTATCCTGCTGTAGTCTTGAAGTGAGAAAAACCTTGGGCTAGGCCTAACTGTATATATTTCAGCAGCCTTCAATGGCTTGGATGCTGGTGGGAATGAGAAGTATGGATAGCTAAAACTGCATGGGGTGAGTCTTTCTTCAAGGAAATCATCAGAGAGTTTCGAAACCGAGATTGTTTGCCTCTTTCCTTAATGACCAACATGAGACATCTAAGGCAATGCTTTTACTTTCTAAACATTAATCAACACACATATGGCAGATTCCATGACATCTGCTGGTTTTGGACACCGATCACCATCATACCTATGATCGAACAAACAAACTGACATTTATTTGTGCTACAAATCCTTCCCTAGCATAGGTTAGCAGTAGCACAAGCACACTAAACATTCTTCTCAAGTTCCGACATATCTGACTAGACAACATTCCGTAAACACTTTCTGCCATAACTTTCTCATATTAGAATCTTCTTCGTTTGTCTTCAACCCTAATCCACTCAAAACCAATAGAAGTTTGCACATCTAGTACCGGAATCAATCTGCTAAGCAGCTGTAACTACGCCATCTAAGCCTATTGCAACAATCAACCCAAAGAAAGATGCAAAAATCAGTAGAATGCAGGCAATTTAAACACGTGATAATATGATAAAACGAACTTAAAAAACAAATCACATCATGTGTCAAACAGCACAAACTTTAAACTTTCCCCAAGATTATAAAGGTCAGGACAAAATTCAGAAAAAGCTTACGAATCCTCAGGAGCTGGCTGGTTAACCCCAACCTTCTCCAACAACTTACTCAAAGATGCAGGCGGACTAACTTGATATTTCACTTTTCGAGAAGGTGAGAGAAATACCTAGCCAATTCAAGCTTCTCTGGGGTGAGACTTGTGCTGTCCATGGTTTTACTGAGCACCTTCAGCGCTAGCTCGACTCCCTCTTCCCTAGTCATATCATCCTTGTAATCCTGCTTAAGCATTGACTGCGCAGCTTGGTTGTTAGCCCCAATCACAGCAGCTTTCCAGCCGGCATAGTTTCCGCTCGGATCACTCATGTAAAGCTGGAAACCGTAATTCTTGTCCCAACCAGCGAACAAAAATGAAACACCAAATGGCCAGAGACCACCAAACTGTGTGTACCCCCGCTTGGTATCACAAAGAGATTGAACAAGCTACTCGACAGGCATCGGTTCCTGATATGCAAACATGTAGCGTTGAGCTTGGACCCGAGCGGTGTTTATCAGAATGTTGGCATCAGACATTATGCCAGCCACAGCACAAGCGACATGGTCATCAATCATGTACATTTTCTCAGTGGAAGTTGAGGATTGGAGGAGTTTGGATGTGACTTTCTTCTCACCAACCAAGACAACCCCGTCTTTCGACAGTATTCCGATTGCTACCCGCATTCCCAATGGCCTCCATTGCATACTCAACTTGGTAGAGACGACCCTCAGGGGAAAAGATTGTTGTCCGGCTATCATATCTCCTAGACATCTTTAATTACAACTCTGAAGAACATCCGGAAATTGAATTCGAATTCGAAAAGGAAGAACAAGGGAAACCCAGAAATCAAAATATGAATACAATTTCGGCAAGTTATTATTCTTCAAAAAAATCAAAATATGCATATTTGAAATACTAAGAACATCAGAACCCAGATAAAAAAATTACAACAATAATATCACCGAACAGATAAATGGATTAACAAACATTAAAATGCACGATAATCAGAGGTACCAACTAGCAAATTACAATGAAGTTGTCGACATTTGAGAAATTTCTCAGAAACTAATTGAAAAGACGATCGTTGGTACCCAGATTCGCTCACGCTCCGTTCGTGCAGATGGTCAGAGAAATTTTATGGCTTTGCCGCCTATTTCAGCTCCCTCTTTCTTCTTCAGTTCTTCGTCTCGTAGTCTTCTTCCTCAAGAAGTAACCAAAGGTCTCACTTTGTTTGCTCCGGAGTAAGGGCTTTCGTGAAAATTTGGGCAAAACGATGGGGATAAATATGGGCCTGTTTGACGTGGGTAGCCCAAATGTTGGTTCGTATGCAACCCATAATATTCAAGCATGTTTTTGAAATTTTGATAAAAACATGAGAAGATATAGTAGGGATTGTGGTTTTTTTTTGGTTTTTTTTTCTTTAATACAAATTATTATTATTAAGGCGAGAGAGAGAGTTTGAAACTATTACAATAATTTAGAGATGGAAGGTGTTTCGAACTCAAGACATATAAGTAAAAACCCAACACCTTATCTATTCATATATGGTAGGGATGAATGAGATAAATAATAGGAAATTTTTGGTGGGCTGGATAAATCTATCCATAAATTTATTAGCATTGGTTTTGGTTTGTGTCAATGATTAAAGGTCTTTTTCTTTCATTTGTCTTAACTAATATAAGAGAAACAAAATTTCAAGGAGGGGATTTATAAGTTATTGGGTTCAACGACAGCTAATACCCCACATTCACTCCATTATATAAAAGGGAGTTTTAACGAAAAGCCCGCGGTACTGTTCACTTTAACAAAAAACCACATTTTTACACTAAAAAGTCAATCCTGGTACTATTCATTTTACCCTTTATTTTGTTTCATTAGTTTTCCTTATATAAAAAGATTATTTGAGACTGTAGGAGTGACATTAAGTGCTTTTTGTAGAACGATGATTCTTTTCATTCCAAATTCTCTCTGTACTCATGTCGTACATTTATTGTACATCATACAGTTAAAAATTATTTTAAATTTTTTATTTTAAATTAAATATAAACAGTACCTGATAAAAATCGATCACACAGTATACGATGAACATATACGATATGAAGATATCCGAAATCCTTGCAAAGAAGATCCGAAGAGGAGCCTCGTTCCTTTCGGTAGAGTTTGGTATTGCATGGCAGCATGTGAGACAAACATTACTCATCAGAAGTAATTGAATTGGAACTTGAAATGTTTTAGTAACACTATTGAAAGTTAGGTGAGGACGTATCATTTTTTTTTATGGAAACTTTAACGAAAAGTTTCATGTACTGTTTATCTTTATCGTTAAAACTTAAAATTTTCAAGTTCTTTTCATTAAATTTTTTTTTAATTCTTTTTCACTCTCTAAATTGTCGATATGGTGGTCGATCTTGATCATATGATCGCTAACATGTTTTTTTGGGATAAATTGATCAAATAATTGAAACATCGAAAAACATGGTGAAATTTGAATTAAAACGTTTTGCAAAAGAATATTATTCCGATTCCCCTTTGGATTTGGTGCATGTGATTCAGCAGGACCTAAGAAAGTTGTTGACATATGTGTTGCATGCATGCATCGATCATGCATGTGGCACTTGACGTTGATAGTTTATTCCTACTGTATCTTTACATACGAATGCAGTCAAAAAGTAACTCAATGCAGTACACAATCACGTGCACCTGCAAACACACACTTTACATAGCCACCGACAAGGGAGAGCTAGGAACCTATATTGCTATGTTATTAGCGTTTCGATATAATAATATAATGTTATGTGCGAGTTTTTATCATATTAATAGACCGAAACACTACGGTGGTTCCATCCAAGTCATTCTACAGAGAAAACCAGATTAACAGTGAAATTAATCAAGTTCTTTAAGCTCAAGTTATAACATTCCAAAATAGAAACATCCACAGTTCACCAAATTAACATGACTTAATTAATTACCACAGTGTTTCGATCGGCCTGATGCACTCTTCAAATAAACAAAACAAAACAAAACCAAATTACAGATTTTTATCCTTAAGAAGCAGTTTTTACTTCCACGCTTTGACATGCTACATTATTGGCTAGGTGGCGCCACATATTGCTAAATGACGACATGATTAACAACCACTAACTGTGATTTAGGAATATGACATGATGTTCACCTATGCAGGACACTGGAATCCAGAGGGAGGTGTCTTCCCACAATCAATGAGCACCTGAAGAGCAATGGGGATGATGAGGTTGATATTGAGAAGCTTAGCCTTGATCGTGGTGCAAAGGCAAATAGCAGCGTCCAAGTCCACCAGTCCCTGAAGCACCGGACAACATGCATCTTTGGCACTGCTCCCAATTCCAATGTGGATAAGTCCACCCAGCACATCTACACAAGCTCCCAACTTTAAGGTGTCGATGGGGCACGTGTCCTTCGGTGGCGACTTTGGAGGTGGTGATATTGGGGGTGGTACTACCTTTGGTGGTGGAGGAGGGCATGGTGTTTCAGTGGGTGGAGGAGGCTTCACTGGGACAACTGGGGTTGGGGTTGGTGTTGATGGTGGGCTTGGCACTACAACAGGTGGTGAAGGTGGAGGCAGTACAACTGGGGGCTTGGGGGTATATGGTGGAGGCATTACAACTGGAGGCTTCGGGGTATATGGTGGAGGCAGTACAACCGGGGGCTTCGGGGTATATGGTGGAGGCAGGACAACCGGGGGCTTGGGGGTATATGGTGGAGGCAGGACAACTGGGGGCTTCGGGGTATATGGTGGAGGCAGGACAACCGGGGGCTTCGGGGTATATGGTGGAGGCAGTACAACTGGGGGCTTCGGGGTATATGGTGGAGGCAGGACAACTGGGGGCTTCGGGGTATATGGTGGAGGCAGTACAACTGGGGGCTTCGGGGTATATGGTGGAGGCAGTACAACTGGGGGCTTCGGGGTATATGGTGGAGGCAGGACAACTGGGGGCTTCGGGGTATATGGTGGAGGCAGTACAACTGGGGGCTTCGGGGTATATGGTGGAGGCAGTACAACTGGGGGCTTCGGGGTATATGGTGGAGGCAGGACAACTGGGGGCTTCGGGGTATATGGTGGAGGCAGTACAACTGGGGGCTTCGGGGTATATGGTGGAGGCAGTACAACTGGTGGTTTGGGATGGGGAGGTGGTTTGACAACCGGAGGCTTGACAACAGGAGGTTTGGGATGGGGAGGTGGTTTGACAACAGGAGGTTTGGGATAGTGTGGTGGTTTGACAACAGGAGGTTTGGGATAGGGAGGTGGTTTGACAACAGGAGGTTTGGGATGGGGAGGTGGTTTGACAACAGGAGGTTTTGGATGGGGAGGTGGTTTGACAACAGGAGGTTTTGGATGGGGAGGTGGTTTGACAACAGGAGGTTTCGGATAAGGAGGTGGTTTGGCAACCGGAGGTTTCGGATAAGGAGGTGGTTTTACAATGGGTGGTTTAACATGAGGGGGTTTGGTTGGTACATGAGGAGGAGGCTTTGCATGAGGTGGTTTGACATATGGTGGTGGCTTCTTTGGTGGTATAGGGTGGGAGGGTGGAGTTACATGGGGAGGGTGTTTGGGTGGCAAGTGAGGAACTGGAGGGTATGTTGGTGGTGGGCAATAGGAGTTAGCAAGAGAAGTGAGCAAACTACCCAAGTTGAGAATGAGGACTAAGAGCAATGCCAGAGCATAATTGATCTCCATGTTCAATACTAGCTACACTCCACAACCCTCAAGAGAGCTGGGTACAAAACTAGATATTGAAACCCAATACTAAGCAAATGCCTTTATAGAGAGTTTAACGCGCTTAGTGTGTGTGCTTGACAGTGTGTATGAGAGAGAAAGAGAGAGAGAGAGAGAGAGATATACTCCTGCTCCTTTCTTTGTCGTACCAACTGCATATATAAAATTACTAATTTGTGTATATTTAATTTGCCAAATTGTCATCACTCATTGACTTGAGGGTCTTTCCAAAACCAAGTTGAAGATCACATTCGCCACAAAACAAGATGGAGGAATGGAGTCACTCCTTCCTTTACATTCAGATTTCAAGATATATCCAAGTAGGGTATTGTAATTTGAAATCAGTGGTCATGATCTTTAGCCAAATATGGGTATGTTTGAAGGAGAGATTTGTAAGCACCAATAACTTCAGGTTAAATTAGTTAAAACTCCATTGTAAAATAGTAGATGAATGAATTTGAAATGATAAATACAATGAATTGAGAGGATGTGCAAATTGATTACTTGAAACGAACCAATTCTAAATCATTTGCTTATGTTTTTTTGTACAGAAACGCATTTCTAAATATCTTACTTCATTACTACAAATTTAACCATTGTATTAAAAAAAATTAGTACTAGCAAATTGCTAATCCAATCATAATGTTAAAGGACAAAGGTAAGGAATCAAGAAATCGGATTTTGACATAGGCAAATTTTTAACATGTAGTGTGCTATTCAACCCGTGATTGGGGTTCATGCTGCCAAAAAAACTACACATGTGATGCTTTCACTAACAAATTTTTTTTGTATAAAAAAAACAATGGGGACAAAAGAGGCCCTAGACTTTTTCAACTTAAAGGGCATGCCTTTTTTTTTAATTTTTTTTTATGGGAGGGTTTTGTTTTCCTTCCTTAAACATGACTAGTCAATTACTGTTATCTCTTTCTTAGTTCAAGTTAAGGCATTCTTATGAATAGACAGATGCAATCGCGTTTGGGTGTCGACCAACACCTTATTATATATTTTCTCAATTAAATTATAAAATCGGAATTCGAATGTAGGAACTTCCTTTTAATTTAGAAAACTTTCATGAAAATAGCTTGGATTAAGTTTTATCTTAATAAAAAATCATGTTATAACTATATTTAATGAAAAAGACTTAAATTTTAATAAAAAGAACAAAAAAAAAACTTAAATTTTAATGAAAAAGATATAATTTTAATATTTAAAAAAAAAAACTAACGCGCGGATCTGTGCTCCCCTCACACAAACTGTTTATGAAACTTAATGGTACTACACTGTTTATGAAACTTTCAACACTGTTTATGAAACTTAATGATACTACATTGTTTATAAAACTTAACGGTATATGCTCGTCCCAGATTTTCAAGTTCTTTCACCAGAATGCAATAAAAAGATTAAAAAAAAGCATGATAGAGATCAACGTCCACGACGTTAAAGTGATGCATGACCAATAGCTCAATACCATTACTAGAAAAATGGGTGATGAGTCCAACGATATTGTCAATGATGTTGCCCCACCCTTACCCCCAACCATCCCAACCCACACTTGACCGACTCCCTCCCAACCATACCGCCTCAGATGTGGTTCTGAATTGAACGGATCCCACTTCAATTTGAAATTTTAATTTTAGAGGAATAAAATATCTTTGGATTATGTCAAAGGGTTATGCAACTGAAGGATTGGTTGGGTGCTCTTTGCATGCGCATTTAGTTAGGTTTTTTTTCTTCTCTCTCTTGTACTTATCATTAAATAAAGTTATATGATGGTTTTTTGTTAAAACTCAAAGTTTTGAAGCAATTTTCATTAATTTTCCTTTTAATTTACACAACTGCTATAACCCTAGCTGCATGCAATTGCATTTCAATGTAGGGTAATGCTATCCGTATGCTCATTTTTATTTCTTACACAATTTCTTAATTTTCGGTTGTCGGATTGAACGAATTAAAAATCTACGATAACAAAATTAACAATGACGTGTAAAAGATAAAAATTGATGCATTTTTTTAACAAACTAAAAATAATGCTTCACATGCAGCTACAAAAAATGTCATCGAACCTCCATTGAAAAGTGACTAGGGTTGTACTTGTGGCCGTGGTTTAGGGTTTGTATTATTTTGTAATGTGCAAAGTCATGTTTGCCAAAGAATTGTGTAAATATGGAGGAAATAATGAGCATGTATTGCCGTCGTCTTCCTATTGCAAACAAGTATGTGTATTGGCGTTTAATGGTGAAAGTCCAACCTGTCGGTCACTTCCCCAAGCCATTTGAATTAATGTCCAAAAATGGTAAAGCAGCTGGCCTAGTTGTTGCAGTATATGCCACTAAGTGCTGATGGTTTATCTTTGTCAATCTAAACATTGAAGTTTCTCTTATACTTATCATTAAATAAAGTTTTATGATGGTTTTTGGTTAAAATTTAAAGTTTTGAAGTATTTTTCATTAATTTAATTCAATTCAAAATCATTTGCTTATTTAATTATCAAGATAAAATTTCATTGTTTTTTATATAACAAAGTATTCGTTAATTTTTTTATAACTAAATTAGTAAGTGAGAGGTCTTAGGTTCGACTCTCACCAAATGCGAATTTGAACCACATTATTGCTTAGCCCATTGTGAGGCTAGACCCATCCTCTCCCTTTAGTGTAAATAATATCATTTGTTCAAATTTTTTTTTTTAAATATTTCCGATTTGGCTGATATTTGCAAGGATGATCTATGAGGTGCAACTTGAAAAATAGACAGTTCGGATCGTTAAAATTCGATGTGGTGTGGACCTCACACCTAATCTCCATTTTTATAAAAATAAAAATAAAAATTCTTTCCCTTGAAGGCTTCCTAAGACTAAAAGGACTAGATATAAAAGCACCACTCGAGATGCTCCTAACTCTATGTATATGTTACAGCTCAATAAAAGAAAAATATTACATGTGTAAGCAAGTTCCAATTGAGCGAGTCTAAATAACATTTCTCTTTAAAATTAGTTATTAATTACATCATTTCATTTGCTTTCACTTGATAATGTTCATTAATTAACAAACCCTTCAAAGAATGAAGGCATCAAATGCAAGTAATTTGGCAGCTGTTCGTTCCCTTCCAACCAAATATATAATTATATGAGATCATTCTCCGCACGAGTTAATTATTACTTATTGATAGAATAAAAACTCTTAATCCTGCTAAATGAAAGATTATACAAGTGCTTGCAGTTTCTGGACAATCTGGAAATCTCAAAGGGAATATATTCCCTGCAATAGAGTTTTCTTTATCTTCTTCATGAATCATCCCTTGTAGAAGAATTTGCATCCATCAAAACCTGCCATGTCACAATCATGCAATGATTAATTTGTTAATTAGCATGCTGTGTGTCAGTGTTCTTGAATGAGCATGCGGTGTAATATCCTAGTAGATAACGTCTTGGATTTCTAACCGTACGTTCCGGATTCGAAACTCTCCTTACCCTAAAATATTGTAAAAGTTTCGAACCTTTTCCCTTGCGTTATTAATAATAAATTAAAAATAAATGTCTAGATCAAAGCTCTGCGAGATATCAAGTGCAATATGCCAAATATATATAAGGACAAGAAATTTATATCTTGATTGGGAACAATTTGGACTTACTGGGATCAACTATGACAAGCATGGCAGTCCCTCCAAAATCACAAGTGCCTCCAGCAGCCTTCGTCTTCTGCCAGTAACTGTTGAAGGCGTACGAAGCATGCGACAACAATGTGTCGGGCTTGTAGCAGGACCCACTGGGCTGGATTGACTTGCAGTCTGCCCCCGACCCACATGCATAGTCTAGGGCTTCTTGGACTATCGGGTCCGGCACCGCCGGGTTGGCCACGCACCACGCTGCAGACTGCTGTGGCTTTTTGTGCGGAGGAGATGGTGGCCCGGACGGCGGAGGGGAAGCTATGGGGGGCAGAGAGATTGGTTGGGTTGGGATGGATTTGGGTGGGATAGGAGAATTTTTGGGCGGGATTGGGGTTGTGATTGGTGGGTATGGGCTAGGCCCATTTTGTGGTGGGTTTGGGATGGGTGAGGAAGTGGGCCCAGATGAAGGAGGATTTGTAAGAGGTGGGGTTGAAGGAATCGGTGGGAGTACAGAGTACGGATCTGGAAGAGGGAGATTTCCTGGTGCTGGTGAATCCAACGGTGGTGATGAGGAGGGAGAGGGAGAGCTGGCATCGAACGGTGTAAATTCAATATTTGGGGAAGGCAATGGAAATTGTAAGTCCAGGTGATATATTGCTTTCAGCTTGTTCTTCTCTAATTCATGGATTGAATTGCTTTTGTGTAGTTTTGTGTCATGGGGTTTAAAGAATTGGGCAAAACTTCTTGCATCTGCACCAAAACAAACCATAGAATTAGTTGTAAAAGTTGTCCAAGTAATGTAAGTTGTGTGTAGGAAGAAAGAACTTGCATGCAACTATTACGTCACACTAATGGTAACTCGTCAATCAAGCACTTCAAAGAGCAAAGTTAAATGATAGGCTTGTAATATTGTCATAGTGACATATTGCCACAATGACGGTATTACAAGTCAATAACACACTTCAATGTGAGAAGTGAAAACACATTGTGGCATGTGATAGGCTTGAGATACTGTCACTGAGACATTTTAGACGTAAGTAAGTTTCTCTCTGCTAATGAGGAGGGCTAAATTAATGACTTTGGACACAAAGAAAAGCACTTGCTTACCACATAGAATGGAGAAAGTTGTGATTGAAATGGAGATGTAGAAAATTGGTATGATGCTCAATCTCATGCAATACATTGTGAACTCCAAAACACTCAGAAAACCAGTCTGAAATATTTTGCTTAACTGAGTCATCTTCCAAGAAAACATTTGGGAGATATATATAGACAGGACATAAAGTAAAGCTAATTAAAGAAGATTCCTCTTCACTACTTTGTAGTCTAAGATTTTTTGTTGCTTCCTTTGAATATATTCTTGCTTGGCAGTGGAGAAAATATGAACATTGCAGATTTTTCTGAACTTTATTTTGCTTGCTTTCCACTCAAAAGCGACTCACACTTCTATTCTCTTATATTAGGTTCTGCATTTCTCCGGAAGTTATGAGTCCTTCGATAAGTAGTTTTCGAACTTTTAATCATGTCTCGGTTAGCTCATCTCTTACTATCCCAAGATGTTTAGCATCTTTTCTTTTGCATCATGATGGAACGCCTTAAAAATCTTATCTCGTATATTTGTCTTCTGTTTAGTGAGTTTAAGAATATTAAGAAACGTATATATTTGATGGACGTATGAATACTAAATCCTTGACATTAGTTAAACTTCGTACCTACCAAACTCTTGGTTCGTGCTCGTCATTGAACCTGATACCTAGGAGTTTTTGTTTGCCAATGTAACCACGAAGGCACGGAGGCTGAAAGGCCACAAACACACACCATACTGGAATTGGGAACAAAAGAACTGCATAAAACTTTCACTCATCGTTAAGGATAAGATGCCATCTTATTTTTTGGCATGTCTTACTCTCTGTATATTTCATTGCAGACACGTAGTAGGTACTGACTTTCAGTTCTAGCTAAGAACAACTAGGTCTAAGAATTATCGAGACACAAAATTTAAGTTCCGCATAAAACTCCTTTACTAGATTTTGCAGAAGAGAGAAATTATACACTTCACTAATCACGCTTGGTTGACTATAAGTCCAGAGCTCTTCCTGTTGATAACTTTTGAATTGAAGATTCTATGTCAACCTGTTATAATTTGGCTGTTCTGTTACCATTCGGCAACAAGATTTTGCTACTCATAACCTAACTCTTCCTCCTTAGGGGAATTTGGGAAGAAGTTACTTACCCAGTATGTTCAAATTATGTTTTAGAGTTCAAATTTAAACACAGCATCTAAACTTGCACAATAAGTTATATGACCGTTGCCAACAACTCCTTGCCAGCTACGGCAAGTGAGGCTTGAACTGTTCTTGAGTTTAAAAAGAAAATCTAGTCATGTTCATTATTCGGAATGTCAATTATGTTTTTGCTCGAAATGTTATATAATTATGATGCCGTTGGCAACGGTCTCTTGCCATCTATAGCATATCTAGAATTGGTAGATTTCTAGCATTTGGAAGGCAATTGACTGTATTCAACGGTCGCTTTCCATAGTACGATTTTTACCTTTCTTATAGTCTATGACCTGAAATGGCATGATGACCTGTTTTGGACGAGGCGGTTAGGTAAACTGATAGTATAAATTCGGGTCTAAGTGTTCGAGTTAGTAGCCACTGTGTGTTTGTTGCTAAGCTGTAGCCTCATTCAGTACAAAAACAAATATGGCTACACCTCTCCTAGATATGCTAAATGCTAAACGGATAGTGCCTGTCCGGCACATTTCATGGACTCCGCCCCCCAATAATGCATGGAAGATCAGCTTCGCTGGTCACCATGAGCCGGAATCAAGGACTGGTTCTTTTGCTTGCATTGTGAGAGATCACAATGCTGTATTCAAATATGCCATTGCTGGACCTTCAGGCAAGGTCAGGGACGGTTTGGCAACGCATTTGATTGCTTTCTCCCGGGCAATTGAGTTTGCCATGACAGAAGGCATTGATTACCTACAGATCGAAGGTAATCATCCATTTCTGTTTCAGATGATAACAGGTGAGACCAAGATACCTGACTCCGAGACCAGGGAACTTGTTTTTCGTTGCATTCATGACTTGCAGAAGTTTAGGAGTGTGACATTCCGCTCGGTCACTAGGGGTGACAATTCTGCTGCTAACTTGCTTGCCAGGATTGCTGCGGAGCGCAAGCGAGTCGAGTTTTGGGCCGACATCCCTCCTAAGGATGTAGCTGAAAGCCTAGTACTGGATGTCATCGGCCGTTGGGTGCTTCCTTAAACTTTGAGGGAGCCATAATCTTTTCTTCCAATGTAGTTTGATTGTATTTCAAACTTAGGTCAAATAAGGGAGAAAGATTAAGGTTAGATACATTGAGGTTTAACTCTTGTGGTTGTACTAATCGTGTAATAACCAAGTTAAACTTGTCTTAGTTTACTACAGTGGAAATTTTGACAATAGTCAAAAATTAATTATGATTAATAGTGGAGTTTTTATTTATGAGTTACATGCTTGTCTATATCTGTTTCGCTAGCGACCAAGGACAGAGCTAGAAATGTTTTTGATTGGGGGCGTCCTAAAACAACCAAGTAAAATAATAGGTGTTAAGTTGTTGAGGGTCAGGTACAATGAAAAATCTCTAAATTAAAAAGTTAAATTTAAATTGTAATGCCACAAATGAATGGATGAAGTTAATTCATATAAAATACTGTGCAGAGTAAATTTTTTATATCAAGTTATGATATTTCATTGGTTGAATCCAATCTATTTATGAAACCCCCAGTTCAATTGAGTTTGATTTAGGTTAGAAAACGTGGAATATTCGGAACCAAAATCAAAAATTTAATTGTTGTTTTAATTGTCATGACAATTTTTTTCATCGCCCCAAAATCTGAGTGGGGGCGGATGCCCCCTCTGGGCCTTAGGTAGCTCAGCCCTTGCTAGCGACTGTGGCACTTGTCTTTAATACACATGAAGTGTAGAGGCTAAAAGAGATGTGTTTAAATCACTTGCGTTATTTGTTCTTATACTTGATATAGTTGATACGACATTATGCAGAGATTTTTTATTTTTTATATTTTTGTTTTTTTAATTTTATATTTTTTTAACAAACAATATTATCTATACTATGGGGGTCGGGGGATTGGGCTAAGCCTCATAATGAGCTGGTAATAATGTAATTCAAATTCGCCTTTGACGAAAATCGAACTTAAGACATCTCACTTACAAATGAAGAGGAATACTATTAGACTACAATATTAAGTGGCAAAAACCCTCTTTTTATATACTTGAACTTCTCCGTACCACTCAACATATGTACTCTTCTACTTTTGTGTAGGGGAAATCAACAAGACAAGGAGGAGACTTATTCTGGTGTAGTACTCTTTTTCTCTTCTTACACCCTTCTTACACCCCTCTTTTGTTTCTACTTTTAATTTATTTTGATATATTCAATCCAAGGTTGAAAAAAAATAGTGTGGAAATTACTTCTCTTATTTTGGAGGTTCATACTTGTAATGTTAGAGAAATTTAAATCGGTACCAGAAATACAAATCACATTGTGTACCATTCAATGTGTTATAATAAGAATTATAATTTGAGTTAAATATTAATATTACGTGATCATGTTTTATGTACGTAGAAAAAGTACTCAGTAATCTTGATTTCCAAGAGCTAATAGAAATGTAAAATCTCAAGTACAAAAAATAAAAATAAAAACTTGTTTTGGGCTTGAAATAGAATCAGGGCTAAATCTAACATATCAGAAGTTTGGGCCTAGATCCGACATATCGGAATGTTTTTAGGTCAGACATCACATTGTTTCGGCCGTTGGACATTTTAAAAGCAGACACTAAAACCCACGGCAACGGTAACTTTCATGTCCCGTTTTGTCCTCCTTCCCCTTTATTCTGCTCCAAAACCAAACTTCCCAACACAAAAGATCTTAGCTTTTGCGACCAAAAAACACCAAAGTTGTTAGCTTTTCACTTCGTTAATGGAAGTAGAAGAAGAAACATATTATCTCACTTCACTCAGACAGCAAGAAGAAGAAGAAGAGAGAGAGAGTTTTTTAGCTTTGAGCTGCGCTTGCAAAGTGGTGGAGTATTTGCAGCCAGTGATGTCAAACGAGCTGCTCTGCAAGTTCCCGGACAACTCCGCCTTTGATTTCGACTACTCGCAGAGCTCAATATGGTCCCCGTTGGTCCCCCGGGCTTACGCTCCCATGGATTTGGACCTGGATTTGGATTTGGATTTCACGACTCCGCGTAAGCTCAATTTTGAGATGGGGTTGGAAGTGAAGAATCAGAACAGCCTCGTCGAAGCGGGTTCCGGCATTAAGAAGAAGAAGAAGATCCCCACAGCCACAACTTGTTTCAATCTGAATCGGAGTGCTCTGAAGAACAAGCTGATGAAGAGGAAGAAAAGCAAGATGGTTTTGGCCTCTGATTTCTCTCCGACTCCTGTTAACGTTAACTGTAACCCCATAGCCTCGAAGGTACTGCCTTTTTTTTTTGTAATCTGTGTTCTTAGATTTTTAATTTTTTTTTTTTAATGTTTGATTGAGATTCTGAGATTTACCCATTGGAAGTTTAATCAATCTGGTAACTGAAAATTTTTGGTTGATCTGTTTTTTGATTTCTAAGATATGAAGTTTGTGTAATTGGTGTTCAGGTGTGGAATAAGGTGCTGAAAGCTGCCTCTAAGCATTTCAAGAAAAAGAAGAGAGATCCAATGGATCATGTGAGGTTCTCCAATTATTTGAGACCAGATGGAAATGTATGAAGGATTAAATTTAATTCCTCATTTGTAATTCTTTATTGTTTCATTTAATTTGTTAAATTCGTTTAATTGTCTTTGTAATCTGGATGATGAATAAGGGCAACATTACTTTGTAGAAGAAATATGTTCTCTTTGTCCTTAAAATTCCATTTTCCTACGTTCCTCCAATATAGGAATTTACCTGGGGTAGTGATTTCCGCACTTGCTTTGCTCATTCGGCATTTGTTGTGTTTCTACCTCTTGATTTATTCCACATGCTAGAAAAAAGAAATGAAGGAGTGCATGAAGAAAACAAAGTGTGAAAATCACTTATCGTTAAGTCCGTTGCTTAAGCAAACCATGCATTAATAAACATTGCACCATAATTGTTATTGAGCACACAAAATCAGTTGCTTTTACTTGAGTTTTTTCTTATAAAAAGGGAGACAACTGGTGGTAAACCACGCCCCTTCCAGGCCCGGAAAGATTATGAGGAATTTCACATTGCCCGTGACTGCAATCAAGCAGCTAAGATCAGTTGCGCATGCACAAATGAACAAATCCTAGTTATTTATATTTGTAGTTCCCCAAAATAAAAACAATTATATTGTGCCGTGAGCATATGTGCGACTAATCCTATCATTCCTCCTTTTTGTCAAGGCTTGCCAACATAACCTCAATCAAATGTCGAAACGTAGTAGAGGAAGATCCACCAGCTCCAACAGCCTT